>PVJS01014712.1:0-39958 GCA_004027185.1 Glis glis | reverse complement strand
TGTGTGTGTGTGTGTGTGTGTGTGTGTGTGTTTTACTGGGGATTGAACCCAGGGGTGTTCTACCTCTGAGCTACACTCCCAGCCCTATTTTTATTTAGAAACAGATTTTCATTAAGTTGCTGAGGCCCTTGCTAAATTGCTGAGGCTGGCTTCAAATCTGTGATCCTCCTGTCTCAGCCTCCCAAGTCCTAGGATGACAGGATAGATTTAAAGATTCTACTAGTGTTTCTCCACATTTGATTTCTGGACTAGCATATCTGTATCACCTGGAAACTTAAAAGTGAAAATTCTCAGACCAAGCTCCCCCCTTCCAGGAAGCTTTGGGGGTGGCCTGCAGTCTGTGTCCTAGCCAGCCCTCCAGGGGGTGCAGAGGTACACTCTAGCTTGAGGACCACTGTTTCACATTCACCAAGTACTTAAATCAACTGTGTCCATAGCCTTTCTCCTTCAAATATTTCCTATTTTTCACAAATTACGGCAAATCTAAAGTGATAATCAAAACAAATGAAAACACTGGAAAGGAGCCCTGCCACACAGTAGGTACTTGCTGCTGCAAACCTCCCTGGCCTTGGTACTAAAGGTCCGGTTCGGGTTCAGGAGTGCCTATGACATCCAAACGCTCAAGGTCAAGGGTGTCGGATGGAGACAGGGACAGCACGCATCACCCTGCTTGGCCAGTGCGTCGGCCCAGGCGGTGAAGGTCTGAGTGACTGGAGGCAGAGCTCCAAGCTGGGCTGAGGGCAGAGTCACAGACGGTCAGCACACACACAGCTCCAAGGACAGTCACAGCCAGGTCCTCAGCTACAACCCAGCCCTTCAGGGGTCAGGCCCTGGGCTACCACATCCCATCCGGGTCCCAGAGCCATCGGCCTGCATCTGCTGCCATGACTCTAAGTTAAAGCCATTCTGCTGCAGACAGGAGCTCTTCAGGAAGTGCTTGGAATTTCAACCTGGGTTGGTCGTTAGGTTTATATCCATCTGTATCCCTTCCCTGCCAGGGGACGTGCAGCAAGTGCCTATCCTCTGTGCATGGCTCCTGTCAATGCCACACGATACACCACCCTCACATCATGGTCTCGCAGCATCTAAACCTAATAACCTGCCTGCCCTGGCCACCCCCGCAGCAGAAGTGAAGCCCAGATTTGTGTTAAGGAGGAGGCCGGTGTCCATGGGAGGCAAGCAGGGTACGGAGGCAGCAGCCTCTCTCCTAAGTAAACAATGGTGTTCATAAACGTGGGTGTCTGTCAACCAGCTCTGAGCGTCTTGGTGAAGTCTATAGCTCTCAGTACTGCAGAAATGTCAGGGGACACGCGTCTGAGAGCTGCTGCGGCAGAGGAGACAATGGTCCCCTCCAAGGGCGGCACAGTGTGGCTGGCTGCACACATTCAGCGCGTGGTCAGGACCGTTTCCGCTCCGCAGAGGCAGCCCTTTCACAACTTAAAAGGCACATGTGTCTGTCGGAGCCCATGAAGAAACCTCAGTGCCTAAACACCCAGGATGACATCACTGTTGGAGCAGTTCCCACTCCGCGATCCCGACGCCAGCCAAGTGCAGAGGCAGAAGAGCAGCACGGTGACTCTCCGCCCCTGCGGGGCCAGGCCCAGCTCTGCGAACCAATGCAAAGCCCAGAGTGCCTGTACCTGCGCCTGCTCCTGCAGAGAGCCAAGCGTGGCCCACACTGCAGACAAACGGAGCGGCTCCTCTAGGAGTAAGGGGCAGATGGCACAAAATGGCTTTATTTTCTTCTGCCCCACAGACAATAAACTCAGTAGTTTTAATCACAAAACCACCATCACAAACTGAATGTTTTCGAAAGTCATGGTCAGACCGTCCCACACAATGATCCTTATGCTGACTCAATCATCCATGGTCTGTGCTCAACCCACGAGGGTGGGGTGCCACACCCAACCCACACAGTCGACAGAATTGTAGGCCCCCGGGAAAGAATGATTTAGACAACTAGATAACAACATTTATCACATCGCATCTGGCAATATCAGACAAAAAACTGGCAACTTACTCTTAATGGTGCATCATGATTTTCTCTTCATTTCCCGGGAAACTAGCTACCGGAGCCCGCTTCCTCTGCATAACACAGCAGGAAAACTCAGACGAGACTAACTGCAGGCACCGGCAAGATGCATGCTGTCAATCAGTGAATCGCTCTGAACTGCCCTTCACAGCTTAGTAATCTCTCAATTAATACAGAAAAATGACAGTCCGGTATGCTGTTCCTCCTCTTTAACCCACACCATTTTCAAACATTTGTCTTAGGTTTAAATCGCATGGGCTTTAACCAGAGCCACCTGGTTAATCTGGCTTCTTCTCATCCCCACCCCGGCTCTGCAGGGCCTGGGCGCAGGTCACCCTGGGCGCAAGCACACTTGCCCTTCTCAATGGAGGCTGCCGCAAAGGCAACTGAGTTGCAAGCTAACAGGGGTTTTCCGCCACAGACAAATGGCTCCGCACAAACCCCATCTCTCAGAAAGCCTGTGCCACTGAATTGCAATTGTTTTAACTATCCTAGGCAGAAGAGCACCAGGCTGACAGTCCACAGAAACGTATCAGCTACCAGAACATGCCTGTCATCTCTGTTCTTCCCTGCTACCAGTGCTAGGAGAGAGACATGAAGGCGGGCATGTGGCCAGTGGCCGCATCTCCCTACAATGCCGCAAAGGATGCCAAGCCAGACTTCAGAACCGAAAGCCCGCAGCTCCTCCTACCAGTGTTCTTGGAAACCGCATTGAGCCTCTGCACCATCTCTTCTAGGGCCATCTCTTCATTTCTCAGCCAAAACCTCATCCTCCGATGCACCACAGCGATCCTCCCGGCTCTGCCTGGGCTGCACCAGGAGGCTCTCCGGGCGGGGCTCGGGTGGGGAGGGGGCGCGGCAGGGTGCGGGGAGGGGGCTGCGCGGCGCTTCCCGCTTCCCTGCCCGGGATTGGTCCCCGCGCCACCGAGAGGGGGGCGCGCCGGCGGGCGGGGGGCGCTCGGCGGAAGCGGAAGCGGCGCCTGCCCCCGCGAGTCACCACTGCGGCCACCTGGGAGTCCTGCGTGTGCACCGTCGCGGGCACCTGGAGCCCATGCATGGGCACGGCCGCGGTCGCCTGGGAGTCATGTGCGAGCCTCACCACGGGTCACCTGGAGCTCACGCGTGTGCACCCTCAGCGCTCACCTGGGACTCGCGCATGCACCTCCACGGGTCATCTGGAGCTCATGCTTGTGCACTACCCGGTTTACCGGGGACTGTGCGTGAAATTCGCCAGGTCCCTCAGCCGCCCCTCCCTGTTTCCGGGGCTCTGCCATTTGTTTGAAGGAGCCGCTGCGGGGCGGGAAGGCCTGCCCCCCCTTTACCTCCTGCTGCTCCGGGGCAGGTGCAGAGGCCGCAGCAGCCTAGCGCGCCCTCCCTGCGTGGCCGCATGCCTCTCAGGCGGCGCCCAGGTAAGTGGGTCGCAGGGTCCGCAGTGAGTCTGTGGATGGCTGGAGTGTGGCCTGGAAGCACGGAGCAGGAGCAGGGATGTCGCCTGCCCAAAGACGCAGGCCTAGAGGCTCCCACCTCGCCATGGTTGGCAAGGAGCCACACTGTGCATTCGACACTGTCAGCACCCGGCTGCCACCTGCAGATGGGCGCGCATGTGCACACACGGTTACGGCCGCCATCATCCCACATCTCTGCAGGCGCACAGGGTGAAACCGTAAGAAACTGCTACCCTTTAGAAAAGCAAAAACCCACTGACCGCCAGCTGTTCTCCTGGTTCTGAGAAATCTCAGGGAGCCAATGAAGGGAGTGGGGAAGGCATGAGCCTGTGCCTGTGTGGATACATCCCCAGCACCACAGCAGCCCCAGCCGTGCCCCTGGTCATCCACGCGTGGCCTGCAGAAGCCTCCTTGTTCCCACCAGCTCCGGACCCTTCACCATGCCCCAGGCCCTCCGTGCCTGCAGCCTCAGAGAAGGCCAGCACCAAGCAGAGCGGCCCTGCCCCCCACAGCAGCGGAGGCTTCCCCACGCACATGCTGCAGGGCCGGTCGCCCCCTGCTCTGTGCACCCAGGGCTGCTCAGGCTCAGTGGAAGGACCCGCAGGACTTCGCCACCCTCAGGGCTGACCAGGCAGCCTGGGAAAGTACAGTATGTGTGGGTGGGAGGTGGAGATTTGGCCTTTTCTCACTGTCCCCAGCCCTGCCATGAACACCTCCATCCCTGCTGCCCTGAGGCCAGCTTGTGTCAGGGCTCAGAGCCGCTCACTCCAACAGCAGCTTCAGGGCCAGGCACGTGGGCTTCAGAACAGGCTGCATACATCAGCTTGGGTGCACAACCCGGGTACTGAAACACAGTCTAGATGTTGCTGGGCAGGATATCTTGGATGAGATGAACATTTAGACCAGACACTCTGAGTAAGCAGGCTGACTGCCCTAATGCAGTGGGCCTCGCCCAATCAGTTGCAGGCCTGAGAATAATGACTCAGGTCCCTGAGTAGGAGGGAATCTGCCTCAGAGAGTGGGATTCTGGCCAGCACAATGTCAGCCTTCCCTGGCTCCAGCCTGTGCCACCTGCAGATCAGGGACCTGCTCCCTCCACAGCCATGGTCTCTCCCTCAAGCCTTCACTCTCAAACTGTGACTCAAACAGTTGTACCTCCCATAAGCATCACTTGAGGTTTGCTGGGGACAGTTGGACAGCACTGCCCGACGCCTAGCACTGCCTCCGCCCAGGCAGCTCAGCGCTTCATGTGTGACTGGTCTGTGCCCAGTGACCCAGGATACAGCACAACCTTGACCCTATTTTCCAGAATAAGTCAGGGACACAGTAGTAAGCGACAGGGGCAGACTCCTGCATACACACACCTAGAAACCAAGTGTGTGCCTCAAGAGGCTTTGTGAAGGGGCCCCAGGTCAATAGGTAAGGCCCAGCCCCAGCAGCTCCATAAAGAGTCTCAGCCTGGGGACCAAGGGACAAGGGGCTTTTGTTACTGCCCAGCTTGCTCCAAAAAGACAGGAGAGCAGCTTACCCCACAGGCCCAAGGCCCCAGGGAGGCGGATATTGTAATGTTATACCTGGATACCCAGGCAACCATTCCGGAAGATCAGCTGAGGAGGGAGGAGAGAAACCGGAGCTGGCCTGTGGGCAGGGTCAGGCCAGACAGCCAGCCCTTCCCAGGGGAAGGCTGGGGGAGGGGACACAGAAGGGTGACAGCACTTCCTGTCCTAGAGAAGAAGGGCGGCCTACCCATAGGCTCCTCTGAGCTGGGTGTGACCAGCAGGTGCAAGCTCAGCCTGACAAAGGCGACGCTGACACTGGAGCCTGGCGGGAAGCTGGAACTGGGTCCCAGACTACCAGGGCTGCTCAGGTCCTCCTGGGGCCCGAGGTCAGTGCCATGCCTGCAGCTCTCCTCCTCAGTGAGGCAGAGGGGGATGAGCAGGATCCTGGCAGCAACCCCAACACCTGTGGCACCTCGCTTCTGAGTAAGGGGGAGCTATTGGACTTTTGTCTGTTTTATGGCCCAACCCAGCAAGGGAGTCTAGTTTGAGGCCAGCTTGAGCAACTTAGCAAGGCCCTCAGTAACTTAGTGAGACCCTGTTTCAAAATAAATAAAAGAGGCTGGGGGTATAGCTCAGAGGTAGAATGTCCCTGGGTTCAATCTTCAGTACCGCAAAACAACAGCAAGAACAAAAATGTGAACTAAATGGAATCAGTAGGAAAGGAAAGTTAGGAGATGTCTAGATGAAAAAGATCCAACAGGACCGCCCATCTGGACAGTGCCTAGAGTTCTCATGTACAGACGATCCTTACATCTCAATGCATAAAACTAATAAATAAACATGTATTTTTGAGTGCAAAATCATTGTGTTTACTTTAGGAAATAAGGGAAGTAAAAATAATATTGTCACCCAGAGATAACACATTTTGTTTATTCTTTGGTACACTTCTATACACAATTGTAACATAGTATATGTATCATTTATCACAAAATTGTCACTCAAATTTTTGTAATGCTGCCACATGATTTTTAACACCTGGGTGAATATTTCCCAGGCAATCTATTTCAAAATTTAACCAGATTTTCTCAGCAATTCTTTATTGTTATAAGTAATGTGGCAAAAAACGAATCTTTTTCTTATGACGGGTTATTTCTCTAGGTTAAATTCCTAAAAATAAGCTGGACATGGTGGCCCACGCCTATAATCCCAGTACTTGGGAGACTGAGACAGGAGGATTGCAGGTTTGAGGACAGCCTCAGCAACTTAGTGAGGTTCTCAGCAACCTAGCGAGACCCTGTTTCCAAATAAGAAATAAAAACTGGTCTGGTGGTATAGCTTGGGGGTAGAATGCCTCTGGGTTCAATCCCCAGTACCACAAAAAAAAAATCCTAGAAGTAGAATTACAGACAAAAGGGTGCAGGTGGCTTTCGTTTCTGAAGTATGTGCATGGTCGTTATACATGCAGTTGTATGTTAACAGGCTTCCGCACCAAACGGGCACAGGGAGCCATTGTATTCTGCAGTCTTCCCTGTGGTCCCTGCCACAGGAACCTCAGGTTGTTACCCAGTGGGGGATCTTAAAATTAATCCACACAACCTCAGTCCTTGCTTATCTGCTTGGGAAGCATTCAAACAGAAAGCACAAACGGGGAATAAAGGGGGTTGTTTAGAGAAGTAGAGGCGCCATATGAGAAGGGCTGTGAAGAGAGGGGAAAGGGTCACACCCCAGGGGAGAGGGTCCGGAAGGGGCCATTCCTGGGAATGGAGAGGAGTGGGCCTGTGCTCCAGAGACTGGCTCTGCAGCGGTCCGGTCCATTTACAGGTATGGAAAGCAGCGTGGAGTGTTCCTCATGTTGGGTTTTATCATCCCTCTGGACACCTTCTTTATACATATTTTATTTGGGGTGATTGACGGCCCTTCGCATGTCCCACCTTAGTGACCCTGTATTGTTTCTCTGTCCCCTTCCCACAGAGGAGGGGGTCTAAGTGAACAAGGTTCTGCAGGTAAACTTCCAGCCCAGCCAACCCCATCTCCACCCCCTTCCCACAGGGGAGGGGTCAAGGCGAGTCTTTGCAGTCTTTGCAGTCCGTCCAGTTGACCCAGTTCATCCCAGCTGACCCCATCTGCTAGTGTCTGACTAGCTGCCCACCCACCCCGGGCAGCCCCAGCACTGCTAAGAAGCACTTGTTGGTTTAAAAAAAAAAAGTGAGATTTTCATAAAGGCTGTTTGCCTAGACTGGGCGAGGGCTGCTCACGCTAGCCTGGTGTGGCAGGGACCACGTCTCAAAACCCACATCACTGTGGTACTGGAGTGCTGTGGCTGTGGAGCTACCTCAACAATCGTGGCAGAGTGGCCAATGGGCAGGTGGAGACAGGCAGGCGCTTGACGAGGGCACCTGCCCAGCTGGGACCCACCCCACTGAGCAGGCACCTGCCGGGGGTGCATCTCCTCACAGGGCCGCTGCTCAGGAAAGCTCCGGCCCTGGGCTGCAGGCCACACCCCTGTCCACAGCCCTTTTCCCCACCACGCCCTAAGGCAGGAAGGGCCAGGGCTGGAGCCTGCAGGGGACAGCCCTCCCGCCTCTCCAGTGCCCTCCTGGGGGCTGACAGTGGCACCTGCCCAGTCCCACAACAGCTTCTGGCTTCTCCCTGGATCCCTCCCCCGGGTGACCTCACCTCACATCTCCTAGTTCCAGATGAGGTCGCAGGTGTGGGTTAGGGACACAGTTCCACCTGCCACAGCACGTGAAGAGGCTGAAGAAGGGCCATTAGAAGGGCTGGCACGGGGCAGGGCTGGTGATGGTGCAGAGCTGGGAGCCATTACCATCCCTGGGGGCTCACTGCCTGCCTGCCCTCCTGGGTTGTCCCAGGGTCCCTCTTGGTGAGTGTCATGGAGTCCCTGCACACTAAGGTCCCTTGTCCTGTGGGAGGGGGCCACAGCCTGTCCATGTCAGTCCCTAGGCGCTGGGCTGCCGAAGAGACCAACGTCCCTCAGAACGGCTCACCTTGCTGAGCTCCCAGCCTCCCTCTTGCATCCTGGGGCCCAGGCCAGGTGCCCCCCAGACAGCTTCGGCCTCTGGGATGGAGGCGGGAGGGAAAGCGGCACCAGATGGACAGGTGAGCAGTGAGTGTGCCGCGGCGAAGTGGATTCTGCCCGTTGCTCAGAATTTTAGCTGAGCACCAAGGTGAAGACAAAGATGTACAAATTCTGAGTTCAGCAAACTGCTGTGTTGAGGGCAGTGGGCTGCCTGGGCTGCTCCCGCCCTGCCCCGGAGAGAGGGGCAGAGGCTGCTCCCTTCCCCTCCCTCTCTGGGAGGCCCACCAGCCCAGAGCTGTGGGAAGGCTACGGGAAGCAGCGGCCGCCCAGCAGGCAGGCAAGCATGCCGGGGTCTGGGAAGGAGGTCCGTCCACATGTCAGGCACAAAGGCGCGCTGGCTGGGCACCAGGCTGGGGACCAGCGTCAGCAGGGCCCCTCACCCATGGACACAGGCTCGTCTCGTGTCAGTGCCCGGTGGGCATCCCTTGGCTGCTGTGTCTCTTCTGAAGGTGTCAGGGAAGGCAGCAGGACATGCCGGAGGCTCGGGGCGTCCCCGTGGCCTGCCTGGCACCAGGCCAGAGGCTTCTCCTGGGAAAGCAAATGTTAGTTTGAGTGAAGGGCCAGAGATAAATGCCAGGTTGCACTCTGTGCTTTAGAACTAGTGCCCTGTGCGGTTTATTTTAATGACGATAAAGTAGCAAAGGAACTATTCAGTTATTTTGAATTTTCCTTAAGCCGTGTCTCATGTGAAGCTCTGAAGAGATTCCATCCTTCCTCAGAAGGTTCCCCGGGATGCCTTGCCTCGTGTCCTGGTGTGCCCAGAGAGCAGGGCACCTGCAAGAATAGCTAGAGGCCACCGGGCAGGAATGTCAGGGTGCAGGCATGCCCTGAGGGCAGCGAGGGGTGCAAAGAGGTCGTGAGCATGGCTGAGGCCTGTCTCTGGGAAGCCCGTGCCACTGGTCTGTCCTTGTCAACAGAGACCAGTGCTGTGGCCCCTCGGGCAGCGACAGGACAGTACCAGCTGTGACACACCTCTGCAAACCAGAGGGCCACTATGGTCACTGAATAACAGCCCCGGAGATGTTCTTTTGGGACTAGTGTCACCATATGTGGCAAAAGGGACCTTACAGATGGGTTAAGTCAGGGGTCCTGAGGTTGCGTGTCCTGGACTGTCTAGACGGGCCTGACATTGTCATGGGGACTTCATGAGAGGGAGGTGTGAGGCGCAGAGGCAGGGATAGACGTGAGGCTGGGGCAGAGGCCAGCAGATGTGGACTTGAGCCCAGGGGAAGCTGGAAAGGGCAGGAGAGGCTCTCCCTGGAGCCTGCAGCAGGAGCTGGCCCTGCCAACACCTGGCTCCGGGCTTCTGGCCCCAGAACTGTCCCATGGTCATTTGTGTTGCTTTGGCCGGTTTGCTACAGTCTGTCACGGTGACAACAGACTCCAAAACCTTTAAGCTGCCCTTCTGCAGAGCTGCGGTCACCCCCAGGAGGAGAAATTGCCACCCACCATGACCCCAGGCTCAAGGCAACCATGAGACGAGCCCACTGGGGTGGAGGTCAGCCCCAGGAGGCAGCCCTCAGGGTGACCAAGGGCCCTCTGAAGGGTCCTAGCCGGCCCAAAACACGTGCCGGACCGCCCGTCTACACCCTCACATCAGGCCAACACACTGAACTACTCACCACCCCAGTGATTGTGCAGAAAATGCACTTGTCTTAAACAAGGACCTAATCCCCTGAGCTTGGTTTTCCAGTACTTGTTAAGGTAGGGTTGGGCCTCAGCACGGGTGCACTGACAAATGGCATTGAGTCCCTGCCAGGTCGCTGCATTGTCGCGGGGTCCTGGGCGCGTGCGGCGTGTGGGCTGTGATGAGTGCTTCATGTTTTAGACTCTGACGCCTCTCGCTGACAGATATTCTGCCTTCAACTATGGGAGGGGACGGACTATGAACTCTAATGGTGGGAAAATATAACCAAGAAGATCAGCCGGCGAGCACGGAGCGTGCCTCTCACAGCCAGGATCTCTCAGACAATGGGCAGCTTCCTCATGTGCAATTGTTCTAGGCGCTACCGTGGAAAACAGTGTCCCCTCAGGATGCCTTACCCACCTCACTGTGGGGACAAAGGACACTCTGTTCTCAGGGAGGGACAGCCGCAGAGAAAGGAAGCCCCCAAACACGCGAGGTCATGCCCGGACAGCAGGATGGACAAAGGATATGCTCAGGTCACACCATGTCCGAGAAGTTCTTGACGAGGGTCCCAGATGGCGGGTGTGTGTAGAACGGACACACCCACGGCCCAGCGCAGGGAGAGCCACACGCCTGCTGCCTGCTCCTCCAGGGACTCAGTGGGGCAGAGTGGTGCCAGGCAGCTCCGGCACAACTCACTAGGCCCTTTCTAAAAGAGATGCTAGATAGCTGGGCATGGTGGCGCACGCCTGTAATCCCAGTACTTGGGTAGCTGAGACGGGAGGATCTCAGGTTCAAGACCAGCCTCGGCAACTTAGCAAAAGCCTGAACTAAAAAGGGCTGGAGGGTGTAGCTCAGAGGTAGTGTGCCCCTGGGTTCAATCCCTAATACCAAAATAAAATAAAAAATGTAAGAGATGCTAGTGAAAACAGAGAAGGTGTGTCCCACCACGCAGAACAGGCAAGACAGGCTCCACTAGCTCAACTGGGCTGCACAGGTAAGACAGGGCTCTACAAGCTAAACCAGGTTGCACGTCGTGAGACCCCTGTTGACCTTCACCGTGGCCAGCAGGCAGAAGCATGCAAGAGTCCCTCGCGATGGCACCCCTCGGCCCCTGCAGAGCAGGATGGCTGCCAGCGGTAGCTCTGGCAGCAACAGATGGCATTTCACAGAAGCTTGGGGACACAAGTGGGTTTGAGAAAGGGGTGCCTGGAATTCCCTAGGGCCAAGGAGCCACCCAGGAATGGCAAAATTATGAAACCTGGGGAGAAAGACAGTCTATGCAGGTCAGCCGGGGAGCAGGAAAGAGCAGCGACTTGGGGGAAGTGGGGTGTGTGCTGGGTCAGCCGGGAGGCTCCAGTGCCCTGGTCTCTGTCCAGCGCCAGTCTGGGTGCCGTGCCAGCTCTTGTAGATATGGTCAGATAACCTGCAACCAGTGGGCTCCTAGTGAGGCAGAGGCCTCCATGGTACAGGGCCTCGTCGCGATGGCCTGGTGGAGGCACTCGGGTCCTCAAGAGAGGGAGCTCTACCCCCCAGACAGCCACAAGGAGCTCCTGCCTCAGTTTCCAGCCACTGCGGGCACTATGAACTTCAGACTAGCCGGGCCCACAGCCACGCGAGCAATTCCAGGAACTAAGTCTGATCTGGATGCCTGGTTTCCACTGTCGTATCTCCTACTGGTCCTGCCTTGAGGACACTGCGGAGCTGGAGATGAGCCCCGTTGTTATCTGTTGTGAATGAGGCAGCGAGGAGAGAAGGCGGCCACACACTGGTGTTTTGGGAAGAGGAGGCAAGGCACAGGGATGCCATGAAAGGCGCCAAGGAGCCTGCAGGCTGAGGATCCTGGGAAGCCTAGCCAAGTTATTTTGCAAATGTTTTCCATTTGTTTAAATATAAAATTAATGACAAATACTACCTAAATAAGTCAAATAAGGCTTTTCGGGTATAAGATAAAAACACTAGGTGAGACGAAAAACTGAATTTACTTTCTTTGAGTAGCATCAAGCATTATCCTAGATGAAATATATATTAATTAACTTCACAGACTCGAAGCCAAGCAGTTTCTACAAGGCAGGAAGGGAGCCCTCGGATGCAGGTGGGGTAACGCAAGCAAGAAAAACTCAGGAAAAGGGGCCGGGTGCAGTGGCACACGCCTGCCACCCCAGAGACTCAGGAAGCCTGAGGCAGGAGGATCGCAAGTTCAAGCCCAGCCTGGCCAACCAAGAGAGATCCTGTCTCAAAACAAAATAAAAAGGGCTGGGGATGCGGCTCAGTGGTAGAGAGCCCCAGGTTCAATTCCCAGTGCCAACAACAACAAACGATACAAAGGGTACTGCAATTAAAACACACAGACAGAAATGTAGATAACACATAAACTGTACTCTACTTCATGGATTAAAAAAGATTACATAAAAACCACCGGAATAAGACCTTGAAATGAGTCCACCATGTCTTGTGCAAACAGAGAGCATGCAGATATGGCGAGCGAGGAGGCCGCCCTGCTGAGGCCCACAGCCATGTGCGGAGCCTGGCTTCCTGTCCCTGAGCAGCACAGGGGGCAGGGGACGCTTCAGTGAGAACTCCCCAGGGCCACGTTCACAGACGGTGACCACTTAGCTCCTGCTCTGTTTAATCCCCCTGATGGACTACAGAGAAGACCTCTAATACAGGATCCTGAAGCCGTAAGTCCAGTGTCTGAGATGGCTATCCAGCAGCCGCAGAGGAGAGGATGTTTCTAGATAGTTTCCTGAAGGACAGACCCCCTTTCCACATATGGAAAGGCTTCCTGGCTGGGAGGAGAAAAGGACCCGTCTTGGCTTAGGAGCTGATAAATCCCGAGATATTATTAAGATATGTGTGAAATTTGGTAACACGGCAGACAACACTAAACTGAAGGAAAACCCCCTTGGCACGTCCTGTTTGAAAGAAATACACCCTCAGTGGCGGAGAGGAGTATAAGAGTGGAGACACAGCCTGCCTGGCTTCCAAGGACATGGAGCTCAGGGGTAAAGAGTGTGTCTACCACGTGTGAGGCCTTGAAAGGAGGAGGAGGAGGAGGAGAAGGAGGAGGAGGAGAAGGAGAAGGAGGAGGAGGAGGAGGAAGAGGAGGAGGAGAAAAAGGAGGAGGAGCCTGGCTTTTGTAGTTAGCATCCAGTAGCCATCAGCCAACATTACAATATTCAGACTCAGAATGTGAATGTGAAGACGGGCCTCAGAAATCACACAAGTCCAGCCAGACCTATTGGCCACACTTCCTGTTTCAAAGTTTCCTGGTTGCTTCCTGGCAGATCTGCTAGATCCCCAGAGCCTGCCCAATGGGGCCAGGACTGAGGCTTGAGACCTGCCATCTTGTGTGACGCAGATTCATTCTCCAGTGCCTGCAAGCCCTGATGTCAGACACATGCAGGGGACATGCCGCTGAGCCAGCGGCCACGATGCACCCTTGTGGAGCTGCCTCCTGAGGAAGCCGTCCACACGTCCCCCCATGACATCTCTCCTTCCCTTCACCCCCTCCTGCCTCGACCTGGGCCCTCTGCTTCTCCCGGGAGGGCTGCCCCAGGCCCTTCTTGCTGTGAAGTCTTTCCTAGTCGGACAGGCCAGGTCTGAGAGCGCACGGTATGATGTCAAGGCCGGCACCAGCGGGGCCTAGAGGACTTCATGTTGGTGTAGACACCAATTCACCCTGAAACTGCTGCCCCAGGCTCTGCAGCTGGCCCCGGGAAGCTGCCCCTGCAGGCTGACGCTGGGGTCCCCAGACAGATTCCCACCAGACGAGATGGGACCTTGCAGCCAGATCTGAGCAGTCAGGGTTGCTTCTCTCTCTTCACACAAGATGGCACGAAGGAGCACCTGCTGTTTGCAGTGTGGGGTGCCAAGTTGCAGGGCCCAAGGGCAGCAGAGACCCAAGGCAGTGGCTCCCCAGGGCCCTACATCCATCTGAAGGAGGGAGGTCTGCAGCAGCAGGGCAGAGCTGGGGACGGCTCTGCTGCTGTCGCTGTGAGGCATGGCTGCGGGAGGTACAGGAGGCAGAACCCCACACATCCAGTCTCACTGCGGATGAGACAGACACATCAAAAGCCCAACACAAGAGCAAACGTGACCGACGGCCTCACCTGGGCAGAAAGGCCTGGTTAGCTCACCCGAGGACGCTCCGCTTTGAGCATGCGGGGAGAGCGCTCACCGCAGATGTGGGTCTTGGGGGAATCCGCCACACCGCCGGCCCCCACACCAGAACTGGGCAGTGGGATGCATGCAGCCCCAGGCCTCTGTGCCTGCCTGACCTGGAGCTGACCCAGCTAGCTCTCCCTGGGGCTGCAGCAGGAGGCAGGATTTCAGGTGTGGGGTTGAGTCTGGGCTCAGCTCAGGCCTGCTGTTTTGGGGTGGGAGCTCTGTGAAGTGAGGGTTAGTACAGCCGCCATCTCAAGGGTAGCTGGGAACACAGAGGAGCCAAGATGGGTGACACCCTGGACAGCCAGTCTCCGGCCCAGGAGCCACCTGGTTAAAATCTGCAGGAACGACCCGACCCTCCCCTTCCCTATTTCCTGCTACCGACCTTTGTTTCTGCCACTCTTAAGGTAAATCCCTGTGAAACCGAGAGAGCAGACCAGACGCCTCCTTTCTCTGAGCTCCACCCGCCCTTCACGGGCTTATGGCTCAGGGCAGGTCTCTTAGCTTGAATTGAGGGGGAGAGCAGACACCTGTGTCCATTCAGCAACGGGACTGCCTCAAGGCCAGCAGGGAGCTGTTCCCCGTGGTGAGCTCCTGGAGAGACAGGTGGCCAGGTGGCCTGTCTACCTCTGTCATGGCCTGGGGGCCATGGACACACACCGGGGGGAATACCACTCTGGATTTCAGTTGTCAGATGGCTAATCTTTCCCCAGACTCCCTCAGACAGTCTGACCTGGAAATTTACCTTCCAGTTCACCAAAAACATCCAAAAATGTTGAATCCCACCAAACAGGCTACCAGCACAGGGAGGCGAGTTACTTACTCACCTCGCGAGGTGCACGGAGAAAACTTCACCTCTCCTGGAGGGTGCAGAGGGACCACAGCTCAGAAAACCCCCCATGGGGCAGCCCTCAGGCCAGGGCATCCAGACCTCCCAGAACGAGGTGCTCCTCATGAGAACAACATCTACTCCAAAGACAGGCACATAAGGCCGGTGACGTCACTGTGAAGGCCCCTGCTCCTTCCAGACGGTGTACAGGACGTTCATGAACACCCGAAAACATGGCGGCCTATGTTAGGAACCGGTGTTTATTTCTGTTTCAGTCAGCATTCTTGCTCTGTGACACAAATACCTGACGGGCACAACTTAGAGGAACAAAGGGGTTTTTTTGTTTTTGTTTTTGTTTTGTGTTGTTTTGTTTTTGGTGCTAGGGATTGAACCCAGAGGCACTCTACCTCCAAGCTGCACACCCAGCCCTATTTTATTTCTTTTTTGGAAACAGGGTCTCATAAGTTGCAGAGAGCCTCACTAAGTTGCTGAGGCTGGCTTTGAACCTTCAATCCTCCTGTCTCAGCCTCCCAAGGACTGGGATTACAAGAGTGCACCACCACGCCCGGCTAGGAAGGAAGGTTTATGTGCTCACAGTTCTGGAGATTTCAGAGGGTTCAGTCTAGGTCACATCTGCAGGGCTCAGGGCATGACGGCAGGAAGGAGAGAGAGGAAGAGGGGGAGAGAGAGGGAGCATGGAGGGATGTGTGGACATATAGATAGTCCCCAAGACCACACCCCAATGACCCACCTCCTCCAGCCACACCCTGCCTGCCTAGGTTAACACCCAATAAATCCATTACAATGGATTTAGCCACTGCTGAGATTAGAACCCTCATGATTTAATGATATCACCTCTGAACATCGACACATGAGCTCTTCAGGACATGTTCTATATTCAAACCATAACAATTAGCTTCTGGAAACTCGGGGACAGTGACATGTCCCCACTGACTCTATCATCACTTTCAGATTCTCCTCACCACATACGCCCCAACAACCCCCGAAATAGTGGAAAGGCAAGAAGACGTTGCTCGGATTCTAAACACTTGGTGTGATAGTTGGTCTGGTTTGTCAACTTGACCCTCCTAAGATCATGTGACTTTGGTTGTGTAACAGCAGATTGAACCGGAAGTCCTGCCCTAAATGTGGGCAGCAGGGTTCTGATAGGTGCAGGACTTAGATAAAAAGAAGGAGAAAGCTGCGTAGAGCTGAGCTGCGACTCTTCCTGAGGAAAACGCATCTGCTCTCGTTTGAGATTGTCAGTCTCCAACTTCGCCGTTTCCTTGGAGAGCTTCTTGATCTTCTGCTCTCGTCTGAGATCATCGGCCTCCAACTCTTCGAACTGAAACTTCACCATCGTTTCTCCGAAGAGCTTCCTTATCTTCACATCTTGGACTGGACTGAATTGGTGGTTGCTTCAATCCTGGGGCTCCGGCTCTTAGACCACCCGACCAGCTGCTGATTCCTCTGACTCTTCACATGCAGTCGAAACTCAGGACTACATTGTGAGCTAATCTAATAAATCCTTTTTCCCCTCTCCCTTCCTTTCTTCATTCTGTGAATTCTGTTGATCTGACTAATACACTGGGGTTCTTGTTTGGCCAAGAGAATGAGGTGCCTGGGATTAGGGAGACCCAGGCATTTTTAAGTAAGCGGAGATTCCTCTTTTTCTCTCCATAAGTGGGGTGTGGCCAGAAGGAGAAGGTGATTTGGTAGTTCATGACAACTTTGGGATTTACAGAGAACAGCAGGGTATCTGCAGTCGGCACCCGCGGCCCTGAGAGAGAGGGCAGGACCGCGTCTGTCGGCCCTGAGCCTGCGCGGGAAGCTAGCGAGCAGGGGGCCTGTGTCCGCTCAGGGCTGTGGGGCCCCACAGAGCTGTCTGCTGCCTGCCACCTTCCTTTGCCTGGCTCTGAATATTTAAACACCGATTTAATCTTAGAAATGTTATTTATTTAAGCCTTAACCCAGAGAAGGTATCTTCAAAGGCTCAGCTCCAAGGGCACTGAAATTGAGTTAACCTGCCGTGACATCTATTTACCTTTTAGATCTGGACCCATAAATCTGGAACAAATATTTATTGTAGGCCGGTGGAGGTCATAGCTATGAACCCCGCGCCCTCTTCTTCCATCTTCCATGGGAGTCTGCACAGTTTGGAGAACACTTCCAATCCAGCCCGGCTGTGGATGTGCTGGCGGGGACTGAACTGGGCTGTGCATCCATTTTTCCTTTTTAGATAATAGTAGATTCACATACAGTTGAGGGGAACAATAGAGATCCCCCAGCGGTGACAGCTCCCCAGGGTGCTGCTCAATATGGCAGCCAGGACCCTGACACCACACAGTGGGGACACGGGGTGTCCATCCCTCCAGGCCCCTCGTCCTGCCCTATGTAGCCACATCGCCTCTTTCCTCCCCCAGCCCCTGGCGGCCACGGATCTGTTTTCCTTTGCTATGTTTTTGCCGCTGCACGGATGCTGTGTAAGTGGAATCAGATGTATTGAGGATTGGCTTTTTCATTCAGCATAATTCTCTAGAGGTTCACCCAGGTCATGGCGTGTACCCACAGTCCCTTCCTTTTCATTGCTGAGTAGTATTCCACTGTGTGGGTCCTCGACTGAGGGACATCTGGGTTCTTTCCAGGTTTGAGCTGTTATGAATAGAGGTAAAACAACCATTCGTGTGCATGAGTTTGGGTGAACATGTTTTCAGTTCTCTGAGATAAACACCCAGGAGTGCAATTGCTGGTTCTACAAGCCTTGCATGTTTTCTTCTAAAAGAAACTGCCAGGTTGTTTTCCAAAACAGGCGTGCCATTTGACATCCCCAGCAGCAGTCACGATGACCTGGTTTCTCCGCAGCCTTGCCAGCATTTGGACTCCACTGTTTTTTATTTTAGCTGCTCCTCCAGGTGTGCGGGGCTTCTCTCCATGGCTGTCTTGCACTTGTTTCCTGGGGGCTGATGACGTGGAGCACCTTTCCCCGTGCTCGCTGCCACCTGTGCATCCTCAGTGGCGTGCGGCCACCCTCTCTCCCACCAGGCTGTTTGCTTCAGCTCTGGAACACTCCAGACTTCTCAGTCCCGCTCAGATGCACGGTGTGCAAGTCTGTTCTCCAGCCTGCAGCTTGTCTTCCTGTCCTTTCAACATGGTCTTTAACAGAGTGCAACTTTTCAATTTTGATCAAGTCTAATTTATCAGTGTTTCCTTTTATGGATCAAACTTAAGATCTCTTTCTGTAGCTCTGGATCAGAATATTGTCTGAACATTACCTTACCTTTTCTAAAAGCTTTACAGTTCTACATTTTATGTTTCAATATGTAATCCATTTTTAATTAATTCTTACTTACGGTGTAAAACTTATGTCCCCCCCATGTCCAGTTGCTCAGTACCATTCTCTGCTGAATGGTAAGAAATCTTGCCCCTCCTCAAATGTAAGCTGGGCACGCTATGTGGGTCTATTTTGGGGTCCTCTGTTCAGTTCTACTGTCTGTCCCTCTGCAGTCCCACATGTCCTGGTCACTGTAGCAATATAGTAAGTGTTGGTATTGGGTAGACCGAGTCCTCCCACTTTGTTCTTCTGTTTCGAGATTGTCTTAGGTATTTTATCTCCCTTTATTAGGATAATCTTCACTATATCTACAAAAAAAAAAAGGAAATCCTGTTGAAATTGGATAGGAATTCTGTCCATCTGTTGGGGGAGAACTGACATCTTGCCTACGTTCAGTCTTCCAATCCATAAATATTGTATATTTCTCTATTTATTGAGGCCTTCTTTGGATTCCTTTGTCAGCATTTTGTAGCTTTCAGAATACAAGCTCTGTGCATGTCTTGTTAGATGTACACCTAAGTGTTTCGCTTCTTAGTGATGGTAAATGGTACTGTGTTTTTAATTTTGCTGTCTGAGTGTCCGCTGCTATATAGAGAAATACAATTGATTCTGGTATGTTTATCTTATATCTTGCAACCTTTCTGGATTAGTTCTAGGAGTATTTTGGCGGAGTCCTTAGGATTTTATAATTCAATTATCATGTCATCAATAAGTAGAGACTTTTAATTCTTCCTTTTAACCTATATGCCTTTTATTTTCTTGCTTGGTTTTACTAGGTGAGGCTTCCAGTACAATGTTGACTAAGAGCAATGAAGTCAGACTCCTTCACTTGCTCCTGATCCTGTAGAGAAAGCATGCAGTTTTACCATCTACTATGCCAGCTGTAGGTGTTTTTCGTAGATACTCATTAATAAATTGAGGAAGTTCCCTTCTCCTATTTTTCTAAAAGTTTTAAAATCATGAGTGAATGCTGAATTTTATCAAATACTTTTTCTGCATTGGTGAAATGATCATTTCATTTTTCTTCCTTGATCTATTATCATGGTGGATTACACTGATGAATTTTCAAATATTGAACCAGCCTTGCATGCCAGGGATAAACTCAGCTCGGTCATGACAAACACATCTCTATCGACTGCTTTAACATATCTGCTGGTATTTTATTTTGGATTCTATGTCCATATCACGGAAGGGAATTGGTCAGTGGTTTCCTTCTGTCTGTGTCTGGCTTGGACACCACAGTCACACCTGCCCTAGCTTCCTGAGATGCGGTGGAAAGCGGTGACTACTGTGTTCTGGAGAGCCTATGTAGAATTGGAATCAGTTCTTTAAATGTTTGGTGAGGTTCTTGAGAAAAACCATCTGTGCCTGAGTATTTCTTCTTTGAGGAGTCTTCCCAGCAGCTGCGGGGCTGCTCTATGGGTGTGTTCCCCATGGGGTGAGCTGTGGCCCTGTGCTTTTCCAGACAGTGGCCGCTCTGGTTGAGCTGCAGGGGCCAAATGTGGAGTTGCCCGTGGTCTCCCTGTATCAGCCCCCTGATGTCTATTGGCTGTGGTAACATCTCTTCCCTCATTTTTGATGCCGATGGCTGTGTCCACTTTTTATTTTTCAGTTTTGCTGAGACTTTGTCAATTTTACTGTTGTTTAAAAAAAACTAGGTTACTATTTCATTGAATGTCACAATTCTGTTTTTTATTTCCTTGATCTCAGTCCTTTCCTTCTTCTGCTTTTGCTTTGGTTTATTTTGTTCTTTTTGTGTGTGTGTGGCACTGGGGATTGAACCCAGGGGCATTCTACCTCTGAGCTACATCCCCAGACCTATTTTTTTTTTACTGTTTATTTTGAAACAGGGTCTCACTAAGTTGCAAAGGGCCTCACAAGTTGCTGAGGCTGGCTGTGAACCTGCAACCCTCCCGTCTCAGCCTCCCAAGTACTGGGATGACAACCGTGCGCCACCACGCCCGGCTCTTTTGTTCTTTTTCTAGGTTCTTTGAGGTAGAAGCTGAGATTATTGATTTAAGATTTTTCCTATTTTCTAATGTATGTATTTAGTGCTACAAGTTTTCCTTTCAGTACTACTTTGGCTGTGTTGCACCAAGTTTGATGTGCTGCGCTTAATTTTCCTTGTTATGAACTGTCAAGGAGCACTGCTGAGTTGTGTCCATGTCCTTGTTCTGCACAGAAGGAAAAACTTAGGAGGAATAAACTAGGGTATTTGGCAGAAGAAATCTTTAAGCAGCAAAGTGCTCAGGTTGCTGCCTGACTTTTGCTTGTCTTTTCTTCTCTTTTTGGGGTTTTTATTGTTGTTGTTTTGTGTTTGTTTTCTGAGATAAGGTCTCTCTATGCTGCCCAGGCTGGCTGTGAACTCATAGTCCTATTGCCTCAGCCTTCTAAGTAGCTGAGATTACAGACAGGTGCCACCGCGCCTGACTTTTTTGTGGTATTGGGGATTGATCCTGGAACCTTGTAAATGCTAGGCAAGAACTCTACCACTGAGCTGAGCTATATCCTCAGCCCTTTTAATTTGTGTGTGTGTGTGTGTGTGTGTGTGTGTGTGTGTGTTACTAGTGATTGAACTCGGGGGGTATTCCACCACTAAGCTACATTCTAGGTCCTTTTTACTTTTTTGTTTTGAGACAGGGTCTCTCTAAGCTGCCCAGGCTGGCCTCAAACTTGTGATTCTCCTGCCTCAGCCTCTTGAGTCATTGGATTACGGGTGTGTGCCACCATGCCTGGCTCTGTGTGGCCTTTTCTTCCCTTTCCTTTCTGTTCTTTCCTTTTCTCTCTCTTTCTTTCTTTTATTTTTTATTTTGAAATAGGGTCTTGCTAAGTTGCGGAGGCTGGCCTTGAACCTGTGATCCTTCTGTGTTAGCCTCCTGAGTACTGGGATTATAGAAGTGTGCTACCAGGCCCAGCTTTTGTATTGCTTTTCTTAACTGCTTATGGTGAAATGAGAGAGAGAAAAGAAATGATTTAATGATGAAATGTATAGTTAAGGGGAACGAAATGTAAAAATCTGAATAATTCTCAGCTTGGCCACATAAGAATACAAACTGTATGATTAGCCAGGTGTGGTGGTGTATGCCTGTAATCTCAATAGTTGGGAGGCTGAGACAGGAGGATCACAGGTTTGAGGCCAGCCTCAGCAACTTAGTGAGGCCCTGAGGAAATTAGTGAAACCCTGTTTCAAAATAAAAAATAAAGTAGGGTTGGGGATGTAGGTTGGAGGTAGAATGCCCCTGGGTTCCATCCTTAGTATCACAAAAGAACAAAAACGAAAATCTGTGGATTGGGAGAGGAAAACTCAGGGTGCAGCCAGGCTGTCCTTTGATGAGGAAACAGCAGAGACAGAAGGAACCAGGTGCAGCTCATCAAGATGGTGGGACCCATTTCTGAGCCTTCAGGGAGTGGAGTCATGGGGCTGTGGGCAGAGCAGTTTGGAGCAGGGGCTCAGGGCACGGGAGACCTGGTGCTCAGGGCCTGGAGCTTCCTCAGTCTCCTGCACTCAGCCTGGTGTTCCTCAGCCACTGTGGCCGGGGCTCGGCAGGCCCGGGGGTGACTCCTGCTGTAGAGGACACAGGCGGGAGCCGTGGCAGCATCTGCGTGGTCCTGGTTCTGCAGGTGTGCAGAGTGTCAGGGCTGTGTGGACATGGTGGCTTCCTCTGAGATGTCAAAGGATGTCGGGGCGGCCCGGGGGCCCAGCAGAGTTTGAGCAGGAGGTTTGCTCAGAGTTCGAGCCACCGCAGAGTTCCCAGGAGTGTGATGCCTGGGGTGGCATCCTGTGAAGGTTGTCATGAGAAAAATGGAGTTGCCTGTGTCAACCCTAATGAGACAGACAAAGCCGGGAGGCTGTGAAGGAAGAGTAGCCAGGCACTGACTGATAGTGACATTCACAGAGATGGCCACCACCACTCCTGCACAGAAAGACTTGTGCAAGGAACGTCGGCCCAGCGAGGTCTGCTCAGCCTGGGTCAGGCACCGCGCCTGTTATTAATCCTGTGGCCAAGGATCGCTGTTTTAAAATATCTCCTGCGGCACTCCTCGTTTTTGCCTGTAAAAATCCCCCTTGCCTCCACCTCTTTGAACCCGGTCACTGCGCATGGGTACGGGCCTACCTGCTGTAAAGCTCTGCTGGTCCCACGTGAGTGAGGTTCTGTGGCGTCTCTGGTTGTTATTCAGGTTGACAGAGGCCACTCCTGCAGAGCCACCAGCCTCAGCAGCCGCAGCCTGGGGGAGCTGCGTGTGGGCCTGGCCCCTGAGCACTGTGTGGGGTGGGGCTGATGACGGGCCCTGGAGGCCAATCCCGCCCCAGCCCAGTGCGCAGAAGACAGCCAGATAAGAAGATCTAAGGCTGTCTGCCCTGGTGGCTGGGGGCCTGCTTGGGCCTGTTGTTCCTGGAATGAGAATTCCTGTCCCATGTCTGTCTGCCCTGGTCTTTCGGAAGCGGGAAGCCGAGTTCCAGGTTCGCGCTGGGGGATTCAGCTGGGATGAACTGCATCTTGCTCTTTCCCCTCTCTGATTTGGACGGGACTCTGGCCTTGGGATGGCTGAGCTGGTGCTGGAGTCGGTGAGGCCTTGGGACAACCGGGATGGGATGGATACGTTTTGGATGTGAGAAGGACATGAATTTGGGGGGCCAGGGTGGAATGCCGCGACTCAAACGTGTCCTCTCAGAATTCATGCGTTGACACTAATGCCCATGGTGCTGGTGTTAACGGATGAGGCCACGCTTCTCCCTCAGGGGCAAGAGAGAGCCCATCAGATCTCGGTGCCCTGATCTCAGGCTGCCTGGCCCTCAGAACTGTGAGAAAATAAATTTCTGTCCTTAATAAATTACAGTGGTGTTTTGCGACCGCAGCACAAACAGACTGAGCAAGCCCCAAGCAAGCGCTATGGGAGAGGAAAGCTGGGGGGCAGGCCCATGGGGTGCCTGGGCGGAGGTCCCTGTCAACCTGCTGTCCCCACTGTTGGAGCCCTCCTGGGCTTGCCCCTCTGGGAAGTCCACCTCCTGGGCCCAGCTCCGGCGGTCCTTTCAACAGGAAGCCTTGGCCAGAGCATCCTTGGCAGCTCCTCTGACCGAGTGGACTCTAAATATACACTGCATCTGGAAAACCCATTCAAGGAGGCCCTGAGACAATGGAGGGGCTACTGTGTCAGTTCCTTCCAGGAGGAAGCCTCCAGGAGCCGGGGTCCCCAGGGGCTGGGGTGGGCATGGAGTCTTCAGAACGGAACTCTGACCGTTCCGTTTAAACACAGGTTCACAGTGTTGATTTGCTGCGGAAAAGCACGTACATCAACACAGGTTTTAAAATTAAATAAAGCCATAGGTTGGCTCTCGAGACATCCAGCTAGTAATTATGCCTCTGTGGGTCAGAGCTATAGGCATTGCATTCATTGTGAGATTAAAGTTGCTGTCTCTATAATGGAAGGGAAGAATGGTATCTTTAGGGATGTATATTTGAGGATCCGGGATTGAGCTAGAATCATTTGGCCAAAGCTAAATGATGTCTAGGTAGATTTCAACATTTCAAACGAAAAGCTGATGAGGCAAGAAGGTGATTAAATTTTAGTGTGAGTTATCAAAAGCTCTAGAATTACAGCAAACACAAGTGAACAAATAGAAGAGAGTGTTAAGACTTCAAAGAGAAATTCCCCTGAAACATGATAACCCAGAGGAGCCGAAGCTCGCCTGCCATGGAGCTCAGAAAGCCTCCCTCTGCACCTGCCTGGGAGTCATAGGACAGTCGTAGGTGACAACGGGAACTTCAGGAATGGGACATGCAGCAAAGACCCGGGTCTCGTGAGCCGTGTTCCCATCAGCACACCATCCTCGCTTCTGTCACCAGAGCCAACCCCAAATTGCCGGTGGCCTGCTGTCCTGCCAGCCCTGTCGCTTGCGTGCAGAACTGAAGGCCTGCACACTGACAGCCACATGCTCCCAGCTGCCACCACCCAGCTGTCATCTTCTCCCAACCACCAGGGGACTCCAGGCGACACTCAGCTTCCCCACGTAGTGATGCAATACAAACCTTCCCCCCATGGCGGAACCAACTGTGGCCAAATCAGAGAAGTAAAGGGGTGGCACCTTGATTCCAGGAAATCTCCCCTCCCCATGAAAAGCTCTGATGGCAGCATGCACACCACACCCCTCGTCACCAAGCCCAGGAAAGCCCAGGCCAGACCTTTGGGGAGTGGGTGCCCTCGGAGTACCAGCCCCTCTCCATTCATTGCTGTAGAACGAAATATCCTGCCTGCTCCCTGAACCGGTTGGTTGGTTGGTTGTTGTTTTGTTATTATTATTATTGTACTGGGGATCAGCCCAGGAGCATTCTACTTCTGAGCTATACCACCAACTCTTTTAGTTTTTTATTTTGAGACAGGGTCTCACGAAGTTGCTGAGGCTGTCCTGAAATCTGCAATCCTCCTGTCTCAGCCTCCCTAGTACGGGGATTACAGGCGTGCACCACCAAGCCCAGCTTTTATGACAGTTTTTTTTTAATTATTATTATTACTTTCTTAGTTTCAATTCTAGAAGTGTTTGGTTATTTGTGAACAATATAGAATAGGAAAAGACCCTACAAATTTGGTAACAGGACCAACCCAATTATCTCTTTTCATGACCCTACTTGCTCAGGGCGTGAAAGGAGCCACGCGGCTTCACCATCCTCCCCTTCAACCAGGGCCCCACACCGCAAGGCGCCATCCACTCCTGCAGACCAGGGATTAAGTCCAGCACCGGACCAGGCCACTTCCTGCCCCAGGGCAGCAGCTGCAGCTCAAGGTCAACTGCCTCTCAAGGTCGAGAGGGTCCAGGAGAATGGCTCCTGCATGTGGGCGCCTCCCCACGACTTCATTCTTTTTTCTTTTTCTTTTTTTTTTTTTGGTTTACTTTCTGCCTCACCACTACTTTAAGCAAATCTCATATAAAAAGACCCCAAAGATGGCGAGTCAAAGTCATTTCCTTATATAATAACACTTCTAAAAAGGTTAAGAGACTTTATCTTTTGGAGCAGTTTTGGGTTTTACAGAACAATTGAGCAGGAAATACTGAGTTCCCATCTCCCTCTTCCCTCCCCCACAGGCTCCCCTATTATCAATACCTTGCACCAGCAAGGTGCACCTGTGATAACTGACGAAGGATATCAGAGCCTCCTCATTCACTAGTGTCCACGGTCTACACCGGGGCCACACGTCCTGTCACCCAGTTTGCAGGTTTCGACCAGTGCATACTGCAAGCACCCAGGGCTGTAATACCACACAGGGTAGTTTCATGCCCTAAAATTCTGATGGGTGGTAAGCACTTTTTTTTTTTTTTGGTGTGGTACTAAGGATTGAACCCAAGGGCATTCTATCTCTGAGCTAGACCCCCAGCCCCATTTGATTCTTTATTTTGAAACGGTCTCACTAAGTTGCAAAGGGCCTCAATAAGTTGCTGAGGCTGGCCATGAACCTGCAATCCTCCTGTCTCAGCCTCCCAAGTCCTGGGATTACAGGTGTGCACCACCACTTCTGGCTGGTAAAAACTTTTTAAAAGCAAAAAGCTGAGGAGTTACTGTTGTGACCCTGAGTATTGGCTCTACATTGTTAGACGTTGGTCCCACCAAGGGAGTGTGCAGTGTGGAGCCCTCCTGTGACTATGGACGAGGTGAAGACGTGGTATCAGGGCAGGTGGTGGGCTGGCCTTCCTGGCAGCTGCCTGGGAGGCTCTGATAACCGGGTTTGGGGCTGAGCCTCCATGCATGGAGGTCCTGGGGGGTGTGGGTGGGAGGGGGTTCACTGTGGCTCCAGGGCCTCTGGAGGCCTGGGGTGGGAGGGGAAGCCTGAAGCCCGCCCAGACCCAATGTCAGACCACTTGCCCCAGAGGCACAGCTGGGCAGGACAGTTTCCTGGTCTGAAGCAAGGGCCTAGGACACATAGTCAGCATGCCTGGCCACACAACAGAGACACCGGCCATCTGTCCCCAGGAAGATCACTGTAGATGTCAGAGGGCAGCTGAAAGCCCCTCTATCCTAGTCAGTGAACGCCCTTCTGAAGATCTGGTGCCTTGAGGACTGGTGGAGGGATTTATTAGCTACACAGACCAAGACAGGCAGGGGTTGAAAGAGGTCAGCCACACCCGGCCAAGGAAACACACGTGTTTTCCTACAGGGTCTAGTCCTGGCCTGGCCTTCCTCGCCTGGGGAGCAGCGGGGAAGAGGAAAACTTGGGCAGAGCAGGGAATGCATCCTGGCCTCCGGCTTCCTGGTAGCTCTTGCTGATGAGTCTTGGTCTTGCCTGCCTCCCTGCCCCTCCTCTGCAGGACCTGGCTGGAGGTCGGGGTGGGGGGAGCCAGAGGTCTCTGGGTGGCTGGCCTTTGTCCTGGGATTGCAGCCCAGACCTGGGTTAGGTGGGTGGCCTGGCATGTCACTCCATAGTCTCTTCCCAGTCCCTGCCCTCCACAGGGGAGCCTTCCAGCCTCAGCCCGTCCAAGGCCCTGCTGTGGGGGGCCCACCCCATGTCCCACTCAGCCCCCACCTCACTGTAGCGCTCATTAGAGGCCTTAACCCCTGACTGCACCACAGAGCCCCCCTCCTCCAAGCTTCCAGCCAGCGCTTCCCCTTAGAAGCCTTTAGAAACTTCTAGAAGGTGCTCTCCTACCCTCCAGGCTGCTGTGATGTTTCCAGTCCAGGAGAAGAACCTGAAAGTGCGGTGAGCCCTGTCTATGCACCTGCGCTCAGTGGGCCCGGGTCCGTGTCCAGCCCCAGCTTCCTCCTTCCTGCCAGCCCACAGGTCCTTGACCCACACCCTTACACACTGCGGGTCTTCCAGCCCTCCCTGGCCCCTGCCCACGGCACCCTTGGGAAGCAGGAACCTGCCGGGGTGGGGGCAGCATGCGCTGACCCTGCGGGGACACTGTGGTTTGCAGGCGTGGCCTATCTTGTTTCCGGCACAGATGTCTCATCTGGGAAAGCTTTGTGTGGAGATAATGCAGCCCTTGGAGAGGGTGCACTGACACCCTAGACCAGCTTCCTGGGGCTCCCAGGAGGCAACGGACTTACCAGGGCGACTCTGCCCCCTGGTGGCGCTGTTGAGTGTCACACTCTGGGGGGGCCTGAGCTCCAGTCTCTGGTTAGTACATGCAGTGTGCGGGGTCACCACAGAGCATTGTCTACAGTGCCCAGGCCGAGAAACACTGGCACGGATGCCAACAGACTCACGGTCTATCTGTGCTGTAGCCTGTGCCGCGGGCTGGGTGGAGACCCCTGCAGCCACCTGGTCATGCTGGCTCATCCCTAGCCCAGCTGTGCAGCAAACGTCCCAGAGGGACAGACAAAGATGCAATGGCCAGGGGGGGTCCACCTGCACCACAACCCACAAACACCCAAAGCACGTGCTCCGATGAGCGGGAGCACCAAACCCAGATTCATCCCCACGAGCCCTGCGACAGGACTACCCCACTGTGCTCACCTTGAAACCCGCAGGGCGCTGACACCCACACAGGCTCAGGCTCAAACCCCCAAGGTCGAGGAGGAGCAGGGCTCAGAACGAGTTCCCGCTCACGAATCCTGCAGAAGGCTCTCCGAGCGTCACTGGGGAGGGGACATGCCTGCAAAGTTTAAAACTGTGCATTGTCCCTGCTTAATTCAGCACTACCTGGGCTCCCATGCAAACCGCTTAAGTGCTATGAAGGACAAACAATTCTGTCCAGGAGGCGATCGGATGAGCCCTAAATAAGAATTGCTTCTTCTGCGTCCTTTTTTGTCTCACGTGACTGTCAGGGGCTATAAAATGGGAGAAAACATTACAAAATCTATAAGGGATCTGCGTCCAGAATCCATAAAGACTTCACACAGCTCGACAGACAAATATTAAAAAGACAAATAACCCTATCAAAAAATAGCCAAAGATCCAAGCAGACATTTCTTTAAAGAAGACGTGTACGATGGCCACTAAGCACACAGAACGATGCTCGGCATCACTGCTCACAGGGGAATGCGCATCGAAGCTGCAGGGAGAAGCCACCTCGCGCCACACGCCTTCAGGAGGATGCAGGGAAACCGAGTCTCACACTGAGGGTGGGCGGGAAACAGGAGGCCACTGTGGAGACAGTGTGGCAGGGCCTCAAAAAGCCAAACATTTACCCACCATGTGACCCTGCAAGTTCACTCCAAAGCACGCCCGCAAGAGAAATGAAAACAGTCCACGCAACGACATGCACACAGACGCTCAGAGCAGCGTTAGTTACACCAGCCGAGAGGCGGAACAACCCGACTGTCCACAATTACGGAGCGGATCAAGTGTGGGCTGTCCGTACAAAGGATGATTACTCACCCATAAAAAAGGACGAGCCACGGGCATGCTACAACACGGTGGACCTTCAACGGCGAACTGAGCGAGCAGCCGACGCACACAGAAGGCAACACAGCACCCTCTCCATTTATGGCAACCAGAGGGCGGAAGAGAGACTGCTGGTGGCCGGGCTGGGACCAGGCGGGGACAGACGGACAGACGGGACCTACGAATGGCTTCCTCTGGGTCAGAAGGCTCTGAGATTAGATGCTGGCGATTGTGCTCTGTGAGTGTTTCGAAACCACTGGACTGTAAACGTTCAAAGGGCGAATTTTTTGGTATGTGAATTAATCCTAAAGCTGCTTTTAAGAATAAAGTGAATTACAGGCCAGGCAACCTGCCCGCACGCCAGCCCTCGTGGGCAGTGGCAACAACATTTGGGTGAGTCTCTCTCACTTACTTTCTTGCAAGCGACCCCACAGCCCGCGGAGACAGGGCAAGAACATCACCCAGTAGGGACAGTAACCTGCAGTTCCCAAAATCCCACCCCCAAGCCCCGTGGGCCCCTGCCCTGACGCTCACGGGACCTGCGCCTCGAAGCCCACTGAGAGGTTTTGCTGGGTACCTCCAGGCCTGTCTTGGTGCTCTCTTGTACGCTGTGGTCTAGTGTCCACGTCGCCCTGACGTACCATAGCCTCTGACCCATATCAACCCCAACGTGGGGGTCTTGGGGAGAGCCCCATCCACCAGGCAGACAGGAGGGAGAAATGCCATCATCCATCAGAGGGGCGCACTGCACCCAACCACCAGTGCTCAGCACCCTGACACCGCCAAACCCAGGCTCCTGCGTCCCAGCCCACACCTCCCTCCACCTTCCATGTAATTAAACAACATTTTTTGCCCAAATTTTAAAACAGATGAGATTTCTCTAAAATAAATTATTTTGTAAATCAAAGACATGGTGAGCCAGGCATCTTCTGCCTGGCGTGGTGGTGCATG
The DNA here is from genome assembly GCA_004027185.1 of Glis glis. NCBI lineage: Eukaryota > Metazoa > Chordata > Mammalia > Rodentia > Gliridae > Glis > Glis glis. The sequence continues at coordinate 10,663 of PVJS01014712.1, read as the reverse complement.
CTTGTAATCCTGGTACTTGGGAGGCTGAAACAGGAGGATCACAGGTCCCAGGTCAGTCTCAGTAACTGAGTGAGGCCTACAGCAACGTAATGAGATCCTGTTTCAAAATAAAAAATAAAATAGGTCTGGGGGTATAGCTCAGAGGTAGAATGTTTCTGGGTTCAATCCCTAGTACCACATACACACACACACACACACACACACACACACACCCCCCAAAGACAGGGTACACCTTTGTTTGGGGAACTTCACCCAGAGCTTTCAGAACCATGAGACATCAAGGCTGCTAATGAACTGGGTCAGGATGGCCACACCTGACCACATCAGCACCGGTGTCCTTCTGTGACACCTGAGCCTATCGGTGATGCTTTGCGTGTCACCAACATACAAACCCGAGCCCACCTGCACCTGTGTCCATCCGTGATGCTCCAGGGGTCACCTATGTCCATACCTGCCTCTGTGTGCACCTGTGTCCACCCACGGGCCTCTGCAAACACATCTTCCCAGGAGTGTGCCGACACAACACCCAGAATCACGCTGTGTGCTAATTCAGAGCTTAGTAAGTTACTTTCATTTTTTAAAAAAATTTACTTGTAATAGATGGGGCATAAAATTGTTTAGATTGTATTCAGGTATATTTGTATATTGTGGGATAATTTAGATATTATCACAAATTTAGTTTCAGGAGGTACAGGAGACATGGCTAAATGTCATTATAAAGAGAGGTAAAGCTGGGCATGGGGGCACACACCTGTAATTCCAGTACTTGGGAGGCCGAGATCGGAGAATCGCAGGTTCAAGGCCGGCCTCAGCAACTTAGTGAGACGCTCAGAAACTTAGCGAGACCTTATTTCAAAATAAAATAAAAATGGCTGAGGGTGTAGCTCAGAGGAAAAATTCCCCTGGGTTCAATCCTCAATACCGAGAGAGGGAGGGGCAGGCCTGCCAGGTGGGGACCATGTCTGAGTCCTGTTGACACAGGACTCTCTTGCCAGTGCTCCTGGCTCTGTGGACACCCTTCCCAACCACCCTCCTGGTATTCCAGGCTTCTTGGAGTCCCCATTGCATCTCTGGGTTGTGGTTACAGCTTCCTTCTCTCTGATTCTGCAACTGCCAGGCTGTGAGAGGCCCTTGTCCCATGGGCGGTCCCTTGGAGAAGCCCCGGAAGGGAGAGGGTTGCCAGGAATGAACTTTCTCAGGAGCAGCAGTTCTGTGAGGGTCACAGGGCTTGTGTTGGGCTGCAAGAAATGTAGCCTTGCAGACAACTGTCTACTAGAAGTATTTCTGTCATGTGACAAGGGCTCAGGGTAGGAGCCCAGAGCCTGAAGGACAGCTCCGCGGCACGCTCATACCCCAGGCGCCTGCCAGGTCCTCGTCCAGCCATCTCAGAATGTCTTGCTGGTCCTCAGAGCCACAACATAGCTGCTATGCCTCTGACCATCATGTCCAATGCAGAGCAGGAAGTGGGGGGCACCTTTCCCCGTGAAGCCACCTTCCTCCCTGGGAAGAGACCCTCCGACCTTCTGCAGAGCTGGCCGCAGAGCCAGCTGCCAAGGGGCCAGGGGCAGGCCGGCAGGGAGGAAGTCTCTGCTGAAAGGAGGGGGGTGACCCAAGAGGTGACTGGCCGCCTGTCCCCTCCACATCTCCTCCCCTGGACACCCCGAGGATGAGGTGTGTGCTGGAGTCTTCCGGCACACAAGGTGACAGGCTCCTCAGGAGGGGCGGCTCAGCTCGTTCCCGCCGCGATGGACTCTGAGCCTGTCCCTCGCCCTAGTCCACAAGATGGCGAACGGACGCTCTGACGGGTGGAAAGACCACGGGTGACACTAGGGGAGGCCAGCCCTGCCCCTGCAGAGGCTCTGACAAGGCTCAGAGGACGCTGGCCAGGTCCCAGGTCACCTGTATGCAGAACGGGGCACAGGCAGGAGCGCCCGAGAGGTGAGCTGAGGGTCCCGGGGTAAACGCTACACTCTCAGGGATCGCGGGCTGCCTGAACACTGACGGCTGTCTTAATGTCCTGCCGAGGACCCCTGCCCCTGCCAAGAGGGTGATGACATCTGTCCCACGGTGCCATCGTGCCGGCAGGACTACCAGGCTGACTTTGCAATCCAGAACCCACGCGGTTCCATTGGTCACTCTGGGCCTGACGGTCCCCAGCAGTCATTTCAGGGGACTGCTGGCCGGGAGGTGGGTAGATGCGTCAGTCACCTTTCCATTGCTGTGGTAAAATGCCCGAGAGAATCACTGAGAGGAGGAAAGGTTTATTATGGCTCATGCTTTCAGAGGTTCAGTCCATGGTCCAGAAACATCATGGCGGCAGGGTGCGGTGGGGGAAGCTGCTCAGCTCACGGGGGCCAGAAAGCAGGGGTGGGGGCTGGGGACAAGATCTACCCTTCCAGGGTACACCCCAAGGGCCTACTTCCCCCACAAGCCCCTGTCTCCTACGGTCTTCACCACCTCCCAGTAGTCCATTCTGCTAGGAATTCCCGAATGGGCTAAGTCAGAGCCCTCAGGATCAATCCCTTCCAAAGCCCCACCTCTGAACACTGCTGTACTGGGACCAAGCTTCAACACCCTGGGCCTTGGGGACCCTCCAGATCCAGCCCATAGCAGGAGCTCAGAGATCATAACCCCACACGAAGAAGGAGCGGTCTGTCTCTGAGTCATGAACTGCCGAGGTGCTCGGGTCACATCACGAAGACGCCCTGAGAGTCTAAGTGCCCGTGATGTGAGCCATCGAGACGTGGCGTAAATATACAAATATGTGCACAATTAGCACATTATGCCATTTTGAAGCTCTATTGATGTTTATAGCAAGGCACATAAACTACCCAGATGTCTGACTGCACAACAATATATTCTAACTACAAAAACTGGTAAAAAGTTTGCATATGCCGGCATGGTGGCACATGCTTGTAATCCCAGTACTTGGGAGGCTGAGACAGGAGGATCTGGGTTCACAGCCAGCCTCAGCTACTTAGTGAGGCCCTCTGCAACTTAGTGAGACCCTGCTTCAAAATAAAGAATAAAAAATAGGGCTGGGGTGGAGCTCGGAGGTAGAATGCCCCTGGGTTCAATCCCCAGTATTGCAAAACAAAAAAATTGCATATGCAGGAAAAGATTCATTTTCAGATATTAGCACACCAGGTTTCAAAATCAGAGTCAGGTCGAGACCCACTGTGAGCTGACCCACATAGTCAACGGGCAGGGAACTGGAGAGGCGGCAGACGCCTGGCAGGGGGACAGGGTTGCTCTGCCCGCCCTGATGGTGGCAGTGACCGGCCTGAAGGCCATCTGGCTCTCCTGGTGGATTCCTGCAGAATTCTCTCCTGGTGGATTCCTGCAGAATTCTGGGCTTGGCTCTCAGCTCAAACCCGGCCCTTCCAGTAGCGTGAAAGCCATCCCTGTCCCCAGACAGGTAAAATGAACCACAAAATGTGTTCACTGGCGTCAACATAAACCAAGTGCAGGTTACTGAGCATAAATCGCACAGGAACTTCAAAGTTTACGTGAAAAGCATCGAGATGCTGTTAAAGACCTAAAGCATTTACTATGAAAACAGCGAGGAAGAGACCTTGTTTAAGGAACCGACGTGCTTTGATTTCATCGAGGACCACCTGAGGGGGCGGGCAGCCATCCACTATCCCAGCGGGACACACGGCACTGCACACGCCCGAGTGAATCCCAGTCCTGGGAGGCCTCCCCGCAGCCACTGTCCACCGCCCTGCGCCGCTGCCCCGAGGCTCTGCCCACCCAACCCACAGTCCTAACAGCTGCACCCACAGGTGTGGGCCCACTAGTTCAGTGACGTCAGAGCAAATCTGTGGTTGATTTGTCTGCCTCTCACTAGCATCCTGGCAAGGTGTGGTGGAGGCCGGGGTGCCGCCCACACATGGAGCCACGGCCAGAGCCAGCTGGGCAGAGGCAGGGAACATCCCGGGCCCTTGCCTGACCGTCTCCTTCCCTTGCCCTGGATCTCAGGGCGCAGGCCCTTGAACGCCACCACTGATTGGACCTTTCTTTCCTCGGGTGCGAAACAAAACTCCTTCTCTGTTGTTCCATGAGATGTCAGAGGAGGTGAACCGTTGGTGGCAAATTGAAACCCAAAGGCGCCATTTTTCTATCTTCTTTATGAATGCTTTTTCTTTCTTACAGAACCGCACTGCTTATATTTTGCTATTTATATGTCCCTAGTTCCTCCTGGCCTCAGCAGGGGCAGCTGTCACCTGTTCCAAGCCGGGCCCACGCATCCGGGGCACTCAGAAGCCGGAGGAACCTGCCCCGGGTCCAGCCTGCAGGCCAGGGCCAGGCCAGCTGCATCAGATACCAAAGCCCATGGATGCTCAAGTCCCTTACAGAAAATGGTGCAATATTTGCATTTAACCTATGCACATCTTCCTGCGTACTTTGAATCGATTACTTGTAATACCTAGTAAAATGAAATTGTTATGTAACTCGGTCTTATACAATATTGTTTGGGAAATAACAAGAAAATGAGTGTACATATTTGGTACAGATATAATTTTTAAAAAGACATTTTGACCGATAGTTGATTGAATCTGTGCGTTGGGAACCATGGACGTAGAGGCCGGCTGTACCTACACATAGAGTCCGCCCTGGACAGAGCCAAACAGAATCCAGGTGTGAACCTGCCTTTTTTATTGCAGGTATCTGTTAAGCGCTATCCCTGGGGCCCGCTATGGAGGCAGCAGATCAGAGCAGTCAGAACACGCACTCTAGAGCCTCCAGCCTGCCCCCTACTGACCGCCGGCCAGGGTGGTCTATGAAACGGGGTTGACAGGAGTCAGGCCTACCTCACAGGTGGAGAGTAAACCGCCCTGTGGAAGAACTACCATGGGGCAGGCTGTCATGAGGATTAAAAGAGTTCACTAAACATGTTCAGCCTTTGTGCATTACTGTAAATATTTGAGCTAAAATAATAAAAAACAGCTGCTCAAACATTAAAAGAAAATTTGAGAACCCAGCCTCACCCCACCCCTTCCTTGAGCCTGCAGAGGTAAGTCTGTGAGCCGGGCCGGGCTCTCCCTGGGTCCACGCTCAGGCTCAGGAGGTAGGAGGAGGGTGGGGAGGCTGCCAGGGCTCTGTCCATCCAGCCTCGCCTTCGCCCTCTCATGGGGCCGGGTAGTGGGACTACCAGAGCTTGGAGCTCAGAGCCAAGCCAGCATGATTCTGCTGCCTGCCCTCAGTGCCACCTCCCCCTTGACGGGTAACCCTGGAACAGCGCCACGGTCCTGCTGTGCTCCTCCCAAGTCCCAGCAGGCCACAACACACAAGCGCAGCCCGTGGCGAGGCCACAGGCCGACTCCCAGCTCCACGGCTGGGGCTACAGGAGCCTCCAGTCACCATACTCCTGTCTTAAGCTCACTGCTGCGAAGGTCCCCCCCTCCACTAAAATATGAACACCTGCGGGAGGTGACACCCGCCCACTGATGGTGCTAAGTCGCTTCCTTCTCTAACAGACTCTGCTCGGAGCCATCTTGGATTCACAGCCAACACAATGGCAGTACAGTTCCCAGCGTGCCGAGACTTCCTGTGGAGGAGTTAGCCTGGACAGGAGTTTCAGCCCTGTGCCCCAGTGTTTCCTCCACAGAGCTGCTTTTGGTGGCTTAAGAGATGGTGGACGGCAGGCTCACGCCCCCACGGAAGATAAACTGTGCGGCGCACTTCCTGCCTCTAAGTGGCAGAGCCCCATAGACCTAGCACTGCCAGCCAGGCAGGTGCACATGAGGCTCAGCTCCGCGTCACCTGGTGGATAAACTGTGTGCTGCAGCGGTGTGAAAATTGGGGGCAAAGATTCCCACCGGAGGCCACCATGAATCTGGTAAGAAAACTTCATCTTGGACAAAGACCCAGCAGCACTTAGGAACCTGACAGAACAGGCCAGGGCAGATCCCTGGTTTTCTCCATGGCTAGAAAAGCAAGGTGAGCCGACAGTTAGATCTCAGCGTGGATGCAGGAGAAATGGATGTGGGGAGGATTCTGCTCTGCGGCTCTCCTGCAGGAGGCATGGAGGCTGCACCCCCAGACCAGAAGCATGACTGGCCCCTGCATGCTGAGACGGCTCAGGCGAGAGGTCCACCCTCGCTCCACATCCTGGGGCTGAAAGGCCAGCTCACATCTCCTGGTCCTGCATCCCCAGGGCCCCCTCACCATGAGGCCAGCACAGCAGGCATCGGCACCACCAGGTGGGCCAGCTTCTGAACGGTTTGCATAACCTCAGCCATGACTTGAATGCCAGAAGAGGGGTGCGAACCTCACGCATTAACTTGACCAGAAAAGCCGCTCGGCCCGACAGCCTTGCCGAGGAGGGTCCTGGGGCCCGTCCGTGTCCTCTGGGCGCAGCTGCCAGAAGCTCTGGGTTTGTGTCTTTAAACATATGGTCCTCTCCCAGTGCCAAGACCATGTGGTTCAGTCCACGTTCCGCCCAGAGTCCAGCTGAAGTTCCCCAGCACACACGGGCTGTGAGAAGAAACCGCAGACGCCCGCACTCCCTAGAACAGGTGTGGAGCAGAGGCCGTCACAGCCGTGTGTCAAGGAGGACGAGAGCACCAGGTTCCCTGGAAGGATCCAGAAGGGGCTACTCCACACTCAGCTGGCAGCTCCACAGGAGTGGCCCTCGGGCCTGGGCTCAGCACACCACACACGGGACCACTGTGGCTGAGGACCACAGCACCGCAGCGCAGGATCCTGGGAACAAGGTGTGAGGGCCGGATCCCCCCAAAAGTTACAGCACAAACTTTTTCTTTAAATCACAGAAATCTGAAACATGCAGCACAGTGAGAACAGCCTGGGGCCTGTGGAGTGGTCGCCAACACATAACTGGCCTTCCCTCGCCCTCCGCTGCCTGCCACGGAAGCCTAAGCTGAAGCCAGCGCACACCGCATGCTAGAGTTAGATATGGTGTGTCCCCTAAAAAGCTCATTTATCAATATTCAGGGTTGATATAATTGAGTCATGAGAGCTGTAATCCCAGCAGTGGATAAATCCATCGGAAGGGATTTACCTGGGTGGTACCTGGGAGGCCGGCAGGGTGTGGCTGGAGGAGGTGGTCCCTGGGGGTGCGGCCTTGGGGATTCTATATGGTTTCTCCTCCCCTTGCTCTCTCTCTTGCTTCCGGCCTCCATGATGTGAGGAGCACAGCCCATGTGCTCTCCTCTCCGCTTCCTGCCACCATGCCCTGAGATCCGCAGTCCCCAGCCTCACATGGACTGAACCCCAAACCGTAAGAAAATAAATCTTCTTTCCTCTAAGTCACGTGGTCAGTCTTAGATTACAGCTGCAAGAGCGCCGATGGATACACAGCGTTTCCACGCAGCTCACAGGGACTTCTGGGAGGGAGTGTCGTTATATGAGACCTAACCCAACACAACCAGTAATGCTTAGTACTAAACATCTCACCATGTCAGCGTCGCTCCCTTCCTGTGTTTTCTGTGCTTGTTTTTGTTTGAACGAGAGTCCAAACCCAGTGGGGTCCATAATGGCCACAGTCGCTTGTTCCTGATGTCTCTTGACCCGTGGGTTCTCCTCCTGATTCCTCCATCCTTGCCCTTTTTCTGCTGTTGCAGTCAACACTCACGCACATGCCCGTGAGTGTTGACTGACCCTGCACACACCCCTACATCTGGCACACTCGCCTGCAAGTGCAGCGGCACACAAGCTCCCTTCCCAGTGTCATGTGAAGTTCACCTCCACGTTCTGTGCCAACTGAGGAAAGAAAGCACCAGTTTCCATCCCACACAGAGCCCACAACTCTGCAAGCCAGGGAGGCAGCATGACGTAGCTGCCTGAACTTTCTGCGGTGCCACTCTCAGAGCGCACGACAGACAGACGGGGAGAGGCCAGGCTGCAGAGGGGACATGGGGCAGCTCAAATAGAGGCGGGAGTCCATCACAGAGCTTCTGGTGCCGAGCTCACTGCACTCCGCGACGGGACAGGAGGATGCCTGGGGCCTGCTCATGGCAAGGAGCGAGGGAGGATAGTGCGAGGCGGGCAGGGAGGCCACATCTTGCCCTCTGAGGCATGGGAAAGCAGAGAAGACACTGGGCGCTGCGCCCTTCCAAGCCAGTTAGTGCTGCATCTCAAATACATCTTGTGGCCTACTTGATTTAATACATAAAAATTGCATTTCAGAATTCCAGGTGGTGCCGGTAAAATGGATACTGCCACCAGGGATGAGACTGAAAATCCGCCCTGCTGAGTGCTGAGATCAAATTTTAAAGTAACTAAAGCAAGACTAGAAATGCAAACGGGTGGGGAAGCAGCCACAGTTGCAGCCCGCAGAGCTCATGCGCTCGCTTGTTCAAAGCGGTGCTGAGCAGTGTTTCCAGAGGAAAACAGTGACTTCTGACATGTTTGATAGGAAAATGTCATTGACTTATTGTAAAATGGCATGTTCTTGACTGATTGTATTCATTTAGAATCTATACAACTGGGGGCCAGGCGTGGTGGCGCATGCTTGTAATCCCAGTACTTTGGGAGGTGGAGACTGGAGAATCCGGGTTCGTGGCCAGTCTCAGCTCTCTCTCTCTCTCTCTCCCTGTCTCTCTCTCTCTCTCTCTCTCGCTCTCGCTCTCGCTGTCTCTCTCTCTCTACTTAGTGAGGCCCTCCGCAACTTTGTGAGAACTGGTTTCAAAATAAAGTATAAAAAAAATAGGGCCAGGGGTGTAGCGCGGAGGTAGAACGCCCCTGGGTTCAATCCCCAGTACCACAAAAAAAAAAAAAAAAAAGAATCTATACAACTGGGAAAACGCCTAAGGATTGAAAGTTATGTTGTACAGACTTCTCTCTTTTACATGAATTTGAATTAATCAAATTGTCTCTGTATCCACACAATAAAAGAGAGTAAAAGAATAGGCCAAGAGGAAAGTCAGGTGGGGAGTGGTGCGGGTGGGAGGGGTGCCGGTGGGGAGAGGTCACATGGGGAGGGGTTCCGGTGGGGAGGGGTGCAGGTGGAGAGCTCACAGGTTGGGGACAGGGTGCAGGGGGCACCTTGAGAGCGTCTATGAACTACAGGGGCCTGGACCTCTTCCCTGGTAAGTGCGGACCTGTTCGTGGAAGTCCGGGCTGCTCTTCAGTTAGGTCTCTTACCAAGAAGGTTCTGGAGTCTCACTGTTGCTAAAGATAAATACTGTGTTTCTCTCCAGCAAATGGGTCTGCTCCTCCTATTCTGTGTATGTCCATGAGACCCCCGAGGGGAAAGAGGATCGCATCAGCCAGCCGAGGGGCAGGCGCCAGCTCCGCCTCGGCTCCTCTATATGAATGTTCCATGTCACCTGACTTAGCAGAGACACCCCATCCCGTCCCCCCAAAATGAACAAATTGAGCAGCTCAAAGGATTCTTTTAAAAAAGAAAACACAAGAAATAGAAGCAACATAAAAAATGAATGAATCAAAAATTGCAAAACAGAACTGAAGTTTAAAAATGGTTTCTGGAAATGAACACATTAAAATAAGTAATCCATTAGCCACCCTACTCAAGAAATATAGGAAAGTACGAATACTCAGCATAAGAAGGAAAAGGGAGAAAACCATCTTGGAATTTGAAAAACTTAAAAGTTATAAGCAATTATTTTGTATAACTATGCAATTAAGTTTATAATCCTAGGAAAATGGATAATTTTCAGGGAATATACAACTTCTTAAATTGACTGGTTTCCACGAAACAAAGTGGGAGCGTTGGCAGGGTTTCCTCTCCTCGTGGTGGCTGCTGACGTGCGGCGTCACGCTCAGGTAGGAGGGTCTCTCCTGTTCCCCTGGAGTCCTAAGTAGGATGTGGCCTCCCCATCGCCAGCCACTTTGGAAGGCCACAGCGCCTTAGCTGCTCTGCTGACAGACCCGTCGCTGCCACCCTGTGTGCTGGAGCGGTACTGCCCCGAGGTCTCCCTGATGTGGCACAAGGAGGGTGAATACACTGCACAGGACATCGGGGTGGGTGGCCAAGGCTGTCCCAGACCCCTGCAGATGGCCAGGCCGGGCAGCGGCTCCTGCAGACACAGAGAAGGAGAGCTTCCGGCTGCCTAATGCCTGTTGGGGGCCAACAGAGGGTCAGGAGGAAGAGGAAGGGAATCCGCACGGGGGAGCAGCTCACAGCTGAAGCCCACCACCGCCGGGGATGCCCTTTGCAGGGCTGGACAAAGCCTAGCAGACTTGTAAGGCCATGTGGGCCATCTGGAGACTGGCACGCTCCCTCAGATTCTCCAGTGCCCAGCACACACTCCTCCGAGGAATCTGGCTTTTGCTAAATACCCTGAGTCACAGATGGTGTCCACATTGGATGTTCTCATGGAAGGGGGTGCAGAGACAACTAGCCGTCGTGAAAGAGAAACCACACTGAGCCTCTAATACGGCACTAACAAAATCACTCTGCACGTGGCCTGGCTGCACGTCAGGGAGCGGTGAGCAGGGCTCGCAGAGACAGCTCAGGGATGGCACAGGGACAGGTTAGGAGACAGATCAGGGACAGCTCAGGGGGAAGGCCAGGGACAGCCCAAGGATAGGTCAGGGACAGCTAGGGACAGGTCAGGGACAGCCCAAGGATAGACCAGGGACAGCTAGGGACAGGTCAGGGACAGCCCAAGGATAGACCAGGGACAGCTAGGGACAGGTCAGGGACAGCCCAAGGATAGGCCAGGGACAGCTAGGG
>PVJS01014711.1:0-39974 GCA_004027185.1 Glis glis | reverse complement strand
GCAGGCTTTAGCAACCCCTCAGCCACCAAACTCCCTGTGCTTGACAACACTATTTTCCTCTCCCACCCACCTGCATGGTCCTTCGCCCTCAAGCCCAGCCCAGCATCTAGTGGAACCTGACCGGAGGCACGACCTGGCTGTGTATTTTCTGGTACCCCAAGAGCTTCCTTAGGATCTGTGCAGCTCTGAGTCTAGGCAGCTTGTCTTTTTTCCTCTCTAGAAAGCCAGCAGGGGGAGCTGCAAAGCCCCAGGCCTTGTTTTTATTTATAACATTCGTCTCCTGCATACATTATTCATAATCCCCTCGGCTCCCATGTTACTGTGATCAATTTGTTCATTTCAGAAACAAGAGTGTGGTTTGAAGGGGGAAAAAAAGTCCCAAATACTAAATAATTAACTCGAGGACATCTTCCAAGAAAAATACAAGAATTCAAAAGAGTAATCTTCCACTTGAATGATTTGGGCCTCTATTAATTATAACTTCTTATTCACTGTGATTAATGATTGCTAGGATGACATTTAGAAAAGAAAGTTGGGAAAGAATATCAAGGGGAAACTTGTCCTTGTGATAAGATCTAACCATGGAACAGTCTTTCCCAGGGAAGTAGCAGGACTTCGGGTCAGGATCACTTGAAAGCCACTGGGAGAATGTGCTAGAAGGAGCAATTGTCCTCTAGGGAGAGGTTACAAATGACCTAAATAGTCACTTACATCCTTGCTTTCTGAAATGATTGACAGCTGTGATAATGGTGGTGCCAACAGCAGCAACCAACACAGAAGACACAGATTTAGAGAGACTTATTTTATTTTTTAAATAAATTATTGCTACCAGCTTAACAATTTAACAGGAAACTCAGTAGTTTTGTGTTGGGAAGCCTTTCTTTCATGCTTCTTATTTGATCTATTTTCTTTTTCTCTATGGGCTAAATTAATGCATAATTTGGATCACCTGCTAAACCCAATACCAAATGTGCGACACAATTCCGATGACAGCCTGTAATTCAGAAGGGAAGCCTCTAGAGACACAATCTTCATTATCTGTTAGGACGTGCTGTAGTTCCGTGGCGCCTTATCCAGGGTGCTGAGGGACCGTTGGTAACTCAAGGCCACTAAGAATGAGGTGCGCCACTTCTATGTGGTATTTAATAACAACCACTGAAAAGAAGCACCAGTATCCACACGAGCTCCCCAAAACTCAGCAGCTCCAAATGCCACCAACTTCCTGACAGGGTCCCTCGTCTTTGCCTGGCTTCTGATGGTCCTTCACCCTGCTTTAGCCTGCTGGAGAGCCAAAACCCCAGGGGTGCCCTTGAGGCTGTGCACCCCAACCTGTCCCCACCAGCCTCCTGAGGAACTCAGTCACTTGGGCACCATCCCTGCCCAGCCAGAAACAAAGTCAGGGGCCTGTGGGGACAGGAGCAGTGTTGGGGGTCACTGCCCTCTCAGAGACATGCTCAACACCTGAGAGTCTCTCCCACCCCCACCTGCCCCATTGAGACTCTGCCATGAGTCCAGGCTTAGAAGACTCTGCTCAAGGCTGAGCGAGCTTTCTCTCTTTGCACGTGTGTGTGTGTGTGTGTGTGTGTGTGTGTGTGTGTGTGTGTGTGTTGATGATAATAATGGTAAGAGCATTAAAGAAATAAGGACACCATCGGGACCCTGGTCCCACTTGTCCCAGGCTTCTCTGCCTCTCTCTAACCAGGGAGATGCAGAGAGAGGTGCTTCCACCAAGCCTCAAGTACAAACACGTTTGTGCTGAGAAACCTAGTAAGAGAGTAGGTTTGCTCAGGGGAAGTCAAAAAATGAAGGCATGTAGCCCTCTCCTGTCCCTTTGTATTGAATATCTGTGCTCCCTGGTCTTGGGGAGTTTTCCTAGCATTGCAGTTCAGAGCCTGAAGTTCCAAAAGCCCAGGAGATGGCTGTGCGCATGTGCCCACACGTACCCCAAGCACATCCCACATGGGAACACCAGGATAGTTAAGGGAGGCTGGTACAGGGGCCAAGTGGACAGAACAGGAAGGGCCATGGGTGACTTCCTCAAGGACAGAGAGTAGGAAGGGACAACACTGCCCATAAATAATATGGAGGTGTGGCCCCCACTCCCACAGAGCGTGCAGGGTGGCTGAACGTCTCTGAAGGGACACCACATGTGGATGACCAGGAGACCGACTGCATGGCTGGCAACGTCGGAGCCTCAGTAAAGGTTCTAATTGATCCAGAAGCCATGGGCCATGCCCTTCCTCTGGTCCCTTCCTCTGTAGTGACCTTAAGATTGTGGCCACTAGGGGCCCTGCCTGGGTCCTCTGGGATTTTCATAAGTTCCCATGGGAGGGGTGGGTCTAACGCCTAACCCCTAACCCATCTCGACTTCTCATTACTATAAGTGGAAGCTCAGAGGCAGATTGGATTTTCTTTAGAATAATAATAGTCATTACCTCTGAATGTGGTGGAGAAAATAGGGGAGGTCTTGTATTTAACCTCACCTACCCCCGGGGTTCTGAGTCCCAGACCTGAGTTCATCCAATGTGACCTATTACATGGCAACACAGAACCAGCTCTGGGGTTCTAAGTTTTCAGAATCCAGATCTATACAGCAAGTAAAAATCCAGACTCTACCTCCTTGATTCCTGCCGCCTTCCCTCTTCCCCACCTTGCCTACGAGGGTGGCCTCAGCCGGATCAGGGGAGAGGGCCGCTGGAGAGGCACTGGCCGGACAGAATCAGGGGAAATGTCTGGCTTCAGACTCTTCCTCTCCTACTTCCTGCAGGGTTGTACCCAGAGCAGGCTGCCAGTGGGTACTGAGTGATTTATTAGCCATTTTTTCTCTTTCCATCTTTATTTGTTCTTTATAATACTGGGCATCTAACTCAGGGCCTTGTACACACTAGATAAGCACTCTACCACTGAGCTATATCCCCAGCCCTTTATCTATATATCTGTGTGTGTGTGTGTGTGTGTGTGTGTGTGTGTTACTGGGGATTGAACCCAGGGGCATTCTACCTCTGAGCCACACCCCCAGCCCTATTTTATTTTTTATTTTGAAACAGGGTCTCACTAAGTTGCTGAGGGTATCGCTAAGTTGCTGGGCTGGCCTCAAACCTGTGATCCTCCTGTCTCAGCCTCCCAAGAACTGGGATTATAGGCGTGAGCCACCACACCTAGCTTTCTCTCCATCTTTAAAACCTAAATCAGGCTCCTCCCTCACCCTGCAGAAGACTAGCCCGCATCAGCCTTTTCTGTGGTGCATCTGTGGGTCCCACCCACAAGTCCATGGCTGAACTACCCCGGCTGCATTCACTGAGTTGCTGTTATCACAGTGAACAGGAACATCTAGGCAGCTTGGATGTGGTTTGTTGTTTATTTGTTACTTAAAAACAGGCCCCAGAAGGGCAAGAGCATGTTTCCTACTCCATTGACATCTGCAGTGGATGCCCACCGAATGAAGGTCTCCACCTCTAAAGTCCCAGGGCCACGTACGTCCACTGGCACCCCTCACAAGAAGATGGCATCTAGACTAGGCACTAAACATCACTGGCTTGCCTTCCCCCCGCTTACCCGCCCCATTCCCTCGGTCTTTCCTGCTTAAAGCCAAGGTTATGCTACCTCCTCACCCAGGTTTGAGAGGAGTTTAGGAAATCAAAAGTGCCTTAAATCAGTATTTTGAGGACAGAACCAAATTCAAGGAATGGAAGCAGCCAACCAGCTCTAGTCTATTAAGGCTCGACTTGCTTGGTTTGGTTCTATAAGTAAACAGTTTTCTCAGCTGGGATGGATTTATGGGCCTGCCAAAGACTTCCACAGCTAACTAGACCAGCCTCTGAATCCCTTTCTGCCTGGGGGGGGGGGGACAAACTCCTTCACACAGAGATGAGATTATCTACCACCCCCCCCCCCGTGCCCCAATACAGCTCTCTGAAGCCGGGCACCTGCCTTCCCTTTAACTCAATTCTTAGTGCAGGATGTGTTGCCAACCCATTTCTGTGAACACCATGCACTGAGGGGAGGAGAAACCTGGTCTAAAAATGATGCTGGGGCTGCCCAAAGAGGTTTCCCAGGTACTTCCAATGCTAGCATCCAGGGAACAGAGCAGCAGTCTAGGAATTTCAGTAATTAGATTCCCTGGAATTAACTAAGTCATTCCATGCTGAGCAGTCAGGGTAAGCAGAGTACGCTCAGCTCCTTAGCATAAATTAACAGCCATTTTTTTACACCTGACTCAGTTAGCCCATAAATCCCAGGTGACACCTTGTAGCCACCACACACCTGTGCCTTGTAATAAGGTTCCTAAGCTCCCAGCAAAGGCGTCTACAAACTCATTCTCCCTCCCTTCTCATATTGGTCAAGCCAAGGGAGAGAGGATCTCTGTCAATTAAACAAAAGAAGGAAACAGAACCCCGCAGGAGGATTCCACACCTGGTGCCAGGGCCTGGTTGGCTGGCGTTGCTCGCCTGTTCTCCACCATGCCTGCCCTTCAGCCCGGCTCTGCGCTGCGCGCCTGCAGGCTGCCCGCGTTCTCTTCCAGATCCCTCGCCAGCCCCAGTGGGCACGCCTTTGCGCTTCTGTGAGATCGCAGGCAGCAAAAGCTCCAAGAGGTGGAGCTAAAAAACACTCGGCTGGGCTGGGTGCCTGAAGTATCTTCCCGCCACATCTACATCTGTGGCACATCACCTGCACTTCCCTTTCCCTGTCTCCTGCGCGCCCTCTGTACAGCCTCTTCCCTCCACTTCCTGTGTCATCCTATCTTTTGATCTCCTGAGAGAGAAGGGGGCCATCCTTCCTCCAGGTTGGGGGTAACAATCCTGTGTGTGCAGTAGGAAAAAGCCTCTGGTCGCCAGAGGCCTGCAGACACAGCGTGTTCACTTGGGGTGATAGGAGAGTTTGGGGGAAGGAGGCTCATTTTCCTTCTGCCTTGTAAGAACTAAGGAGCTCACAAGCCTGAGGCTCCTCAGGTGGGATTGGGGGGGCATTATTTACCATATGCACAGAGAGCCACCTCAAGAATAGAGTCAACACATGCATGTATGTCACTGTCAACATGATTTACATCATGATGTGAGATTATAATGCACCAATAAAAGCACATAAAATATTTATTAGAGCTGGGCATGGTGGTGCATGTCTGTAATCCTAGTACATGTGAGGCTGAGACAGAAGGATCATAGGTTTGAAGTCAGCCTCAACAATTTAGCAAGACTCTCGGCAACCTAGTGAGACCCTGTTTCAAAAAACAAGCAAACAAACAACAATAAAATAAATACTTAATAGAAAAAAAAAGAATAGAGTCAATACAAGGGAGGGTGGAGCAGCAGGTCAGAGAAGGATGGGATACTGAAGACACCCCCTGAGTGGCGGGATGCAGGGAGCCTAAGCACAGGCTCTTCTGGGCATCTCGGTCCATGAGCCAAGGCAATGCTTTTGTGCCTGGGCTAATGGAAGATGGAATTCCTTCATTTGTAACCACCGCCTCACGAATGCATCTTCCAATCCAAACCCTGGAGACACTGCTGTATTATTCAAGCAACAGAAATTCAATTCCAGTTAACTTACATCAAAAAGGGCAGAGAATCCTAAGCTGCCAAAAAGGATATGGGTACAACTGGCCTTAGGGCCAGCAGCATCAGGACATTCCTAGCCATCCCTGTTCCCCTCTCGGGTGGGTTTGCTTCCCTGGGTCTGCACAGCCCCACGAGGCTGCTTGCCTGGCTGCCAGAGTTCTGGACTTTCAGCCTCCGGGCCTCATGAAGGGAAAACAGTCCCAGAGGACTCAGATCGCCTCGCTTGCGTCTGTCCCTGGACCAGCCCTGCGTCTGGGGCTGAGGGGCTGTGATTGGTCTCTCCTGGGTCACAGGTCCACCACACAGGTGGAGGGGAGAGGGTATGTCACAAGAAGGTGCAGGAAAAGGTGCGGTCAGTGAAAAGAATAGCCACCCGGATCTCCTACACAGGAGTAGGGTGACCCTTTCCCCAAAAAAATCATCCCTGATGAGGCCCATTCATACATCGCCTACCCGACCATTCCACTCACCTGGCAAGGAAACGCCCTGCAACCAATGTCGAAATTTTTGGACAACACGAGGACTGTTAAAAGAGGATAGGGCTGACTTTATATTTAAAATTGCAAACACATTTATTTGCAGCTTAATTTTCACTTCTCTATTATTTGACAATTTCTCTTAAAGAGAAGAAGCAACAGAGTCTGTTTGCAGAGAACACTCTCCTGCTATCAGCACAGTAAGCCAGCAGCGTGGCCTGCCTGCCCGTCAACCCAAATGACACCCTACCCCTCAACCTTCAGAACACGCGTGTGCACATGTGTGTGGTGCGGGTGTGTGTCTGCAGACAACGAGGATGCGGAAGGGCAGGCGGAGGGTCGAGGCAGGAGGTAGAGCTCCGGAAGGAGACAGGAGAAAGCGGGGTGGTCCTGGGTCCTCATTCTGCCCAGATCTGTTTGTCACAGACTGAAAAGAGCCAGGAACATGGTGAAGCGTTCACTTGTAAATATTCTCAGACCTTTGAATGAATTTTTTAAGAACAAGAAATGGAATCCAGAGCCTATGGTCTTTGTTAGCAACCTATTTGTTTTACTCAACTCAGAGCATTTAGGCAAAACTACCAAAGAATCTCCTTCCAGTGAGGTATGGGTATTTGTGCCAATATAACACAGAGATTACAATGGATGAGGGCTGATACACACACACACACACACACACACACACACACACACATCAGAGAGGGCAGCATAGAACTAATTTAAAATTATTCATAAGTACTATATA
The DNA here is from genome assembly GCA_004027185.1 of Glis glis. Lineage (NCBI taxonomy): Eukaryota > Metazoa > Chordata > Mammalia > Rodentia > Gliridae > Glis > Glis glis. The sequence goes on along the minus strand of PVJS01014711.1, from coordinate 33,198 downwards.
ATTTACTAAATTAATCTACTACTGTACCAATATACAATTTTAATCCCTCCAGTAATTTGCAATAATATTTAGTAATTGACAGTATTCTGAGAACAGTAATTCTTTTGATGAATCATGTGTTAGTTAAATTAATAGGCCTTCTACCTCTAAAAAAGTATAATTTTTATAATTAAAACATTTCAATTAGTTATAAGTACTTTTATGTGATTCAAATCTATTAAAAGCAATTAAATAACCAAACTTTGAATGTTATCATTCCAATCACGGAACTATTTTAAAGGCTTTTTTAACCATATCCAAGTCTTTATATTCGCTAGTTATTCCTGTTGATATGAAAAACATTTTAACTGCTCTTAATAACAGCTGATGTCGAGAAGTAGGCCAAATAATTCTAACAAGTAATATAGTATGGATATTTGGTGTCATAGGCAACCTTTCTGATGGTATACATGCAATAACTAAAGGTGAACGCTAGAGGGAGGTGGACAGAGAGGGTGAGAAGGAAGGGGGAAAAAGGTGGCATAGTCTATACCTGGGTATCTGGGGGAGGTAAGATTCCAGGACCCCCTGTGGATGCCAAAATCCATAGATGCTCCAGGCCCTTATATAAAACGACACAGTATATGCATATAACCTATACATGTCCTCCCATACACTTTAAATCATCTCTAGATTACTTATAATACCGAATGCAATGTAAATAGCTATTATACTGTATTATTTAGGGAATAATGGCAAGAGGAGAAAAGTCTGCAGATATTCAGTACAGACTCAATTTTTGTTTAATATTTTCAGTCCATGGTTGGTTGACTCCATGGATTCAGAACCTTCAAATACGGAGGACAAGAGGCACTTGAATGAAGAATGCGTTTTAGTTTGGCCCCTTTGATGCTCATTTCCTGGAGGCCAGACCCGGGTGCCTAATTAGAAAGATGAGTCATGATTCACATAACATGAATATACCTACCTGGAAAGAGACCTGAGCGAGCCGTGCTCGCCTCTGAAGAAAGCAGGCTCATTACCATTCTCTCTTCCCATACCCCATACTTGTGTAATACATTCCAGTTTTCAAAGTGATTTCATATACATTATCTTATTTGGGAGGCAATGTGGTGTAGCAGAAAGAAAATTAGACTTGAGTCAGAGAACCTGAATTGTAGTCTGGTCTCTTCCCCTAGATGCCTGTGACCTTGGATGAGATACTTAACCTGTCTGGGCAGAAGCTTCCTCCTATGTGACGTGACAGTGCTAGAATAGATGAGCTTCGGGCCCTTCCAGTCTAAACCTCTATCATTTTATGATATAGCCACTGCCTGTGTACGTGCGCCTGTGAGTGCGCGTGTCTCACTCGAAATGTGAATTCTTTCAAATAAAAACACTATTCCAGCTTCACGGAAAGCATTTTCCCTTTCTGCCTTGGGGGAATAATGCAAATGCCAGGGAACTCCCAAGTAGTGAAACGGCCCCTCGGGGAACCAGCTAGCACCAAGATTGGGTTACAAAAAGCCTAATGTGTAGATGAAATGTTTCCATCAACTTATAAAATCAAAGTCCAATAAAAGCAGTGGCTTTTTATTATTATTTAGATTTAAATCAGCCCCTGCAGTGTTGAAAACCCAAAGGCAACTCCTGAGTTTAGCAGGATTTCAAACTGAAATGGAAACTGAACCCAGCGAAGGAAATTGATGCATTAGACAGCACTGTCCTACCTAACAGGCGATTCTCCCCGTGTGTGTGTGTGTGTGTGTGTGTGTGTGTGTGTGTGTGTGCGTGCGCGCATGCATGCGTGCACGCGTGTGTGTGTGTTTCTTTGAGCCAGGCAAACAACATAAATGCTGAAAGCAATTAGAATTTTAAAGAATTCTTGATCTGCTGCTGATGCATACTAACTTACGGAATTTGTGAGGGTTTTTTTTTTCCTTTTTTTTTCCTTTAGTCTTTAACACTGGCTCCTCTGCATTGTTTTCATTAAATTGAGCAAAGCAATTCTCAGTCCCAACCTGGAAGACATCCTTTAACTCTCTTGCCTGGTTTCATGTAGGTGTCCTCAAATGCACTCCCAGCTTCTCACCCAGGTCTCTGCCGCTCTGTTCTCAAACTTCTGACTCAAGAAAGAAAATACGAACAGGGGCAGACCTAGGAGAACTGGGAACGGGTACCAGAGGCCCAGCGGAGGATGGAAGGGTTCAATTTCATGCACTATCATGTCAGGGCTTGGGCAAAACACCCAGGAAGCCCAGGAAACTAGACTATTCTGGGGTGCCGCAAGGAAGCAGCCTGGCAAGGGTGACCACCGAAGGGCAGTTCACCGGGTCAGTGCCTTCTGGGAAGCAGAGAAGGCAGGCGAGGCTGGGCAGAGAGCTTCCACGCTGTACAGGATTCTGTTGAAAGCATCCAGGTTGAAAGAAGGAAGAAGGAACATGAGAAGCATCAGAAAGCATTTCAGTTAGATCCTTGGGGCTTTTCTCCCCCAGGGAACTCCAGCTTAAGGGACATGTTTCATTCAGTGATATTTATTAAGCTCTTGCTAGTACTGTTCTAAGCAGCCGGGATACATTGGTGAACAAGTCAGACAGAAATTCTGCTGCTTTCATGGAACTTGGGTCCTTGTGGAGTGAAAAGGAAAATATATGAAATAAATATGTGATCTAGTATGTTAGATACTATGGCAACTGCAGTAGGAAAATGGTCACGGGGAACCTCACCCCCTAAAGTGACTTTAGCAAAGATATTTTAAAGGGGAGGGAGAGAGCCAAGCAGATAAGTAGAGAAGGAACATTCCGGGAAGGGAATCAGCCAGTGCAAAGGCCCTGGGGTGGCAGCATTATGTTCAAGGGATAGGAATGTGGCTGGAGCAGAGTGATTAAGGGGACTAGAATAAGGAGATGAAGTCACAAAGCAACCAGCCAAAATGTGTGGGGCATGCTGTGCCACTTTGAGGACTTTGGTTTCTACTCTGCGTAAAATGGAAAACCGTTGGAGAGTTTTAAGCAGAGGCTGAAGTGATATGATCTGGCTTATAATCTAATGGGATCACTCTGAGATTAGCCTGAAAGGAACAAGGGGGACAGAGAACACAGTGAGGAAGCCATCGCGGTGTTCATTTGATGACTGATGTTGGCATGGGCCGGGGGGGAGAGTAGAGAGGGCGAGCAGTACAGTGATCCCAAGGGCGACGTGGAAGGAAGCGTAGGCGGGCCATGCTGAGGTGGCAGGTACGGGGTGTGAGGAAGAAGAACCGAAGACCAGTGTCACCGTTCGAGAGCGGCTGTCAGCTGAGGTGGGGAAGACTGGGAGTAAAATAGCGTTTGGGAGAAAGGTCAGAGGCTTCAAGTTGGCTGTGTTGAGTCTGAGAAAGCCAACGTACATCTAGTGGAGTCAGGAACATCAAACCTGAAGATGTAATTTGGGAGTCCTCTGCAAATAGAAGGAATCAAAGCTGTGAGACTGGGGAAGAACAGCAAGGTTGCCGGGGTGTCTAGATACGAAGAGAAATAAGGATGGGGCGCAGGGCGCTTGAGCATGAAAACATTTGGACTCTGCAGACTGACTTTCAGTTAGGTTAAGAACTGCTTATGCAATCAAACTCAAAGAAGGTGACTGGTTGTTATGGTTAGATATAGAATGTCCCCTGAAGAGCTCACGTATTCAGGTTCAGAGTTGATGAAACGAGGGAATGAGGGTTGTAATCTTCTCAGTGTGCAAATCTGTTGTGATAGGTTTACTGGGTGTGACCTTGGCCTATGGGCTGTGGCTGGAGAAGGTGGATCCCTGGGGCTGTGGCCTTAGAGACTGGGATTATGCTTGTGTCTTTGAATGCCTTGTTTGTCTGCTCCCTCGCTTATGGCCTCCATGATGTGAGGGCAGAGCCCTTGCTCTCCCTCTCTCTGCCTCCCTCCTCCATGCCCTGAGTTCTACAGATGTAACCAGGCCTGACACGGACTGAAACTCCGAGATCTCCAAAAACCTGTGAGCAAATAAATCTCCCTTCCTCTAAGTTGTGTGTTCAGTTGTCTTGAATTATAGCAGTGAATGTCGAGCGCGACACTGGTATAGGGAAAGGTATGGCTGTTGCAGCCACTGAAGACTCTTTGACCCCAGGATCACCTTATCCACAACCCTCCACTGCTCGGGTCCCTTTACGTCTACACCTGGTCAAACTTGGACACTAGGGGCACCTGAGAGCCTTCTGTGTGCGTAAGCATTTCAGCCAAGCACCCAGACCTACAAAGCCTGAATTTTTAGGTCTCTTTGTTTTCAATGGGCCTTGTACTACTTTTAATCAAAAACTTGCAACCACTTCATGAAGGTAAAGAAAAGTAAGTGCAGAATTTCCACCAGGGCTTAGCCACTGCTGTTGATGTACACGGTGTTGGAGCAGGTGAACCCTGGCCCAGCTCATTGGCAGCTCTCAGCTCTAAGTGGCCATTCCCACTGGGTCCCCCGAATCCACATTTCCTCCCTTATGCCTCTGTCTCTGGAGCTCTCCGCGCTTGCGTACCTCCATAGGATGGTGCCACAGCTTGGATCTTCAATGTCCCTAAAGGTCTGCGTGCTAAAGGCTTGGTCCCCAGAGCAGTTCTATTGGGAGGTGGTGGAACCTCTGTGAGAGTTCTTTAGCCACTGGGGTATGTCCTTGAAGAGGACTGTGTGTGAGGCCCTGACTCCATCCTCACTCCTGACCACAAGGTGAGCTGTTTTGGTCTACCACATGCCCCACCATGATGTGCTGCCTTACCACACACCCAAAGCAATTGGGAATTGCAACCTCTAAAACTGTGAGCCAAAATAAACCCTTTATCTTTATAAGTTGATTGTGTCAGCTATTTTGTTACAGTGACACACAGTTGACTAATAAGGGCTGCAGATCACACACATGCTCCCAGGTTCCATATCCAGGACACCACCACCAGTGACAGCTGCTCTACCACGACTAGAGCAGCAGGCCGTGGGAAAGCACGTAACCTGCCCAAGCACCTGAGCCAGTGATCGCTGTGGCCCCAGGAGGAGCGGGCTTAGGTGGGCCCATCCACCACCCCGCCCTTCCATGTTGGCCCCACACCTTCTCTCTGAAGGAATGACTGACTTTCTTTAAAATTTCCATGAGAACATACACAGGTCTACATAGCGCCTCCACCGTCAGCCTCCCCTGGTGTATCCTAGATAAGGTTTAGGGTTTGAATTAGTGTGAGCAGCTCATACCCCATCGCATAATACTTAATGCCAAGTGTGACTTTCTGTCTGAAATGCCCTTTCCAATGGAACACTCTCCCCAAATCCCTCATGTCGATGTCACAGCTACATCTATGATGTCCCGCTCTCTCAGAGGAGTCATCTGTGCCACAGCAGGACCACAGGTCTCTGAGGAGGCGACCCAGCCATGAGGTGAAGGTTTGTGGCAGTTTCTTCTTGGCTGGAGACACTGCAGGGTGGTTTGGTGATCCATGCCCAGACTGCCTTCCACCCACTGCGGAGCAGACCACAGTCTCCCTCAGCGCAGAGGCTGTGGGACAGCCATGGCCATGACTTTAACCTGCACAGGAGCTTCCAGGTGAAGGATCCGTTCTCAATCCCGCCCTTCCATGCAGCCCTCTCCTTCAGGAGGTTAGTGCCGCCCCCTTCTCCTCTCTATGGTAGAAGCCCCTCCCCACAGAAGGGTGCTGTCCCCTCAGTCCTTCCCAAGGCCTTCAGAAATAGGCCCCTGCATTGGTTCTCAAGTAGGGTGGGAGGATTCGGGAATGAGGAGGGCCTGGGGGACAGCCACAGTGACCGGGATGCATTATTGGCATTTAGTGCCTTGGGACAGGGGTGCTTAACTTCCTGCAATGGTCAGAACAGTCTTGATGCACCCGAGATACAAATACTCCCAACACAAACCACTCACGTGCTGAGAGCAAAAGCAGAGCCGGACCCGGGCCCAGGCCCAGGCTGTTCCCTCCAGAGCCACAGCCAACCTGCTCATTGCTTGTCTACAATGCCAGAATGTGTCTCCAAGGCAAGCATTAGTCGAATATGAATTTTCCTTATAGAAAACATAGTCTAGTCTCCTGTGAGGAAAGCTTGTTCCTCCTGAGAGTGTGCGCTTGACCTTGCCCTTTTGACTATACCCCAGCATCTCTGAGCTGGGTGACATCTTGCATAGCTCAGTAGATGAAAGACAGGCTCTGGGGTTGAACTGCACGGTATGAATCCTGACTTTACCACTTATTAGCATTGTACCCTGAGCGGATTTCTTGACTCTGTTTGGTGGTTCTAGGGATTGAACTCAGGGTCTACGCTTGCTAGGTAAATGTTCTACCATTGAGTTACATCCCAATTTATTTTTATTTTGAGGCAGAGTCTCATTAAGTTGATAAGGTAGGCCTCGAACCTGCGATCCTCCTGCCTCAGCCTCCCCAGTAACTGGGATTTTAGGCATGTGTCACTATGTCTGACACTCAGTTTTGTCACCTGTAAAGTGAGGAGAATAACAGCACCTAACCTGTGTGGATTTGTGAGGGAACATTTTAAGGTGCTGAGCACAGTAGTCCTCAGAAAATTAGATCCCCCTTGGAAAAGGAGGTGCTCTTGCTCATCCTGCCCCTGAAGATCACTATATGTAACACACAATACACCTACAATAGATTGTGTGTATTTTCCTTGTTGCCTGGTTGGCGACCATGGTCCCAAAGCTTAATTCAATGTGAATCTAAACAAGTTGCTATTTTGCCAAAGCTCACAGGGCTTAACAAGAGCAGATGGCTGTCAGCTTTGACACATCCCAAGAGTTGCTCTGTGATCATATAATACACATTCAAGGCATTTTGAGGAAAAGAACACTCCATAATATCTCTAAGACATGTTCCTATTGAGGTTCTTATCACGTCAAGCAGTCCATCTGAGTTAAACAAAGAGCCAACCCTAACTCACCCGTGGAAAGGGGGACATTTCATCACCCCAGCCCTCGTGTTGCTGGGCAGTAATTTGACCTCCTGTTCCCTAGTACCTTTCTCCAGAACTACAGACAAATGGCAAAGTTGACAGGTTGTTGTTCCAGTCAGCCTTCTTGCAGCTATAATCTAAAGATTGAACATGTAATGTAGAGGACAGAAGATTTATTTTCTTACAGTTTCAGATTCAGTCCATGTGAGGACCAGGACTGCAGATCTCAGGGCTGGGCAACAGGAAGAGGAGAAAGGGAGAGCACATGGACTGCGCTTACATCCAGGAGGCCAGAAGCAAGACAGCAAGACAGCAAGAGAGCGAGCCAGGGGAAGGAGGAACCGTATATAATTTCCAAGGCCACACCCCAGGGACCACCTCCTCCAGCCACACCCAGGTAAATGCATTACAACGGATTTATCTACTTCTGCAATTACAATCCTCAGGACTCAATTCTATCAACTCTGAATATTAATAAATGAGCTCTTTAGGGGACATTTGATATCTAACTATAACAGTTTTTTTCTTTTATCTTTTTTAAATCTCTTCCCTGAATTTTAAGTCTGTTCTTTTCCTTATTTACTTCCTTGAGCCTCTCAAGTACAGTGGTCAAGTTGTAGCCTTTTTTTCTCCCAGAAAAATTGATTGGGCCTTTAAAATGTCCAAATCATAGCAGAGACTCTCTCCTTTCACCAAGTCAGCCGAGCAGGTGGGAAAGGGGCCTGCAGAGAGAGAGAGAGAGAGAGAGAGAGAGGGAGAGAGAGAGGTGTGTGTGTGTGTGTGTGTGTGTGTGTGTGTGTGTGTGTGTGTTGGGTAGGGCAGTGAGCTGAGAATGGAGAATACTCCTAGTTAGGCCCTGACCTGGCTTTGGTAACAGCAGCGCCCACTCTTTGATTTACATGCGTTATCTCTAAACTGCACAACATCCCCATAAGGGTTGTTTACAAATGAGGAAATTGATTCCTGAAGAGGTTAAGCTTAAGGAACTTGCCCAAGGTGATATAGCCAGTAAGTGGAATACAACTGAGCTTGGAATAGGCCTGGGTAATTCCATGAGCGTTCACTCTGTTGAGCATATCAGGTGCTACAGCGATGCCCCCTTATCTGAGGTTTCACTTTCCTTTATTTCAGTGACCTGCAGTCAATTGCAGGTTGAAAATATTGAGTGGCCATAACTGCTTGCTGAGATGGGCAGCATGATGAAATCCCAAGCCACCCCACCCTGTCCTGCCTCAGACATGAACTTCCCTCAGCCCAGCATATCCACACGTACACAGCCCTCTCGGTTATCAGCTCCGTGGTGGCACCACAGTGCTTGTGTTCAGGTAACCCTGATTTTACTTAGTGATGGCCACAAATCGCAAGAATATGGTTACTGGGAACTTGGATATGCCAAAAAGAAGCCATAAAGTGCTTCTGTTAAGTAAAAAGATGAAAGTAATACTTTATTACAGTACATTATTATAATTTTCGGTTTCATTATTAGATATTGTTGTTAACCTCTTACTGTACCTCATTTATAAATTAAATTTTATCATAGGTATATATGTGTAGGAAAAAACAGAGCATATATAGGATTCAGTATTGTCCACAACTTTAAGGCATCCCTGGAGGTCTTAGAACAAACATATCCCCTGCAGATAAGGGGGGACTACTGTATATCATCTAACAGTTAGGAAAACTACAGCCTCAGTAGATTCAGTCAGTATTTCTTTTCCTTTCATATCATCTTTTCTCCATGTTCTCTCTACCCATTAAATTTTTTCCAGTACCCGGGTTTAACTATATGAGTGGATTTAAGAGGAGGAAGCCAGAGCTGAATCTTATAATCCTGGTTATTCAGGGAACCAGTAAACGACCTTAATTCTCTACTCTGAACCTTAAAAGTGAGCAAGAGATGATAAAGGGCAAAATGACCGTCTTGGAGGGATTGGTTAGAGGAGGAACTGGCACAAAGCCATTAGGCTTGCGCTTCATTTATTTGTATTCCAGTGGTCATGAAACACTGGCCCCAAAGGACAGAGAATGGAGAATTTATGAGACAAGACATAAGGGCAAGAGGTGTGAGTGACAACAGTGGGTTATAAACACAATGGCTGCCAAGTAACCGACACTTACCAGGTGTCCACAGAGGCCATTTAGCCTGGAGTCCCTCACAGGTGAGCAACTGAGGATTCCTGGCTCCATAACCCACTCCCAACACCAGGGCTGAGGTTCCGCTCACAGTAAGGCTGTGGGGCGAAGGGGAGCGTGATGTGATGAGCGGAGGGGAGCACTCCTCTCAACCGAGCACCTCCCTGCTCTGCTCTTGTCCTGCTCTGCCACAAGGCTGGTCACCTGGCCAAAGAGACCCCAGAACATTCTTAACTGTGGGAACACAAGCCCAGGACCCAGGCACTGCAGCACATTTGAAGACATCGGAAGAACTTAAAACATCCAGGGAATACAGGAAAAGCAGGCATGAGGTACAGCTGCAGAGTTGAAGGGGCACACGACGTCACAATCCGTGACTATTGAGTGAAAGAACACATGCAAAAGTTCTGAAAGTCTTCTTTGTGTGTGGGCATGGTACTGGGGATTGAATACAGGGAGTTCTACCTCCAAGCTACACCCCAGCCTGATTTGATTTTTTATTTTGAAACAGGGTCTCACTAAGTTGCAGAGTGCCTAAATTGCTGAAGCTGGCCACAAACCTGCAATCTTCCTGTCTCAGCCTCCAAAGTACTGGGATTACAGGCATGTGCCACCACGCCCGGCTTGAAAACCATTTTTGAACTTGGCAGAAATGCCAGTAGGATTATCTCTCCCAAAGAAAACCATGGCTGATTGGTTCAGTTGATTTATTCATCCAACGAGTGCCTACTGTGCTCAGTATGACTCCACGGCTGGAGATACAACAGTGACCAAGGACAGGTCCTTGCACTTTACATAATAGATTTGCTAGTTGGAAGTGACAGCAAATAAGTAGACAAATAAATAATCCCAGGTTGTGCTATGAAGAAGGAAGGAAGGAAGGAAGGAAGGAAGGAAGGAAGGAAGGAAGGAAGGGGAAAGAAAGAAAGAGAAAGAAAGAAAGAAAGAAAGAAAGAAGGAAGGAAGGAAGGAAGGAAGGAAGGAAGGAAGGAAGGAAGGAAGAAAGAAAGAAGAAAGAAAGAAAGAAAGAAAGAAAGAAAGAAAGAAAGAAAGAAAGAAAGGCAGGTGATAGGCGGTGTGCAGGCAGGCAGGCAGGCAGAGGTGGCAGGAGGAGGCCCAGCTGACAGGCTCTGCAGTCAGTCAGCACTGGGTCAGACCCAGCTTCACCCCTCACCAGCCCGTAGCCTTGGGCAAGCAACTCTTTTTGTGTCTGAGTGTCCTCATCTCTAAAGCAGGGCTAATGATACCCGCTTTGCAGAGTACTTGGGTTTTTGTTTTGTTTGTTTGTTTGTTTGTTTGTTTGTTTGTTTTGCGGTACTTGGGATTGAACCCAGGGGCATTCTACCTCTGAGCTACACCCCCAGCCCTATTTTTTATTCTTTCTTTTGAAACAGGGTCTCACGAAGTTGCGGAGGGCCTCACTAAGTAGCTGAGGCTGGCCGAGAACCTGGATCCTCCTGTCTCAGCCTCCCAAGTACTAGGATTACAAGCATGCGCCACCACGCCAGGCTTGCAGAGTACTTGTGAGAGGGTAGCGCTAGGTATGTGGAGGCTGGCAACTAGCAAGACCTCACAAGTGAGAGTTTCTCGGTTGCCAACAACACAATTCACTCCAGAGAGTTTAAGCAGTGAAGGTGTTCAATAAAGGACAGCTCAGAGCATAGCCAGGAGAGCCGGAGAAGTAGGTTTGCATTCTGGAATGATGCACAACTACACCTCTAGCCTGCTCCAAGGAAAGCACGCTCATGGCAGCTACCACGGCTGAGCACCACTGCAGGACAGCACCTGTGGGAGAGCCACCATGGTGGCCCCTGAGAGCAGGATGTCTCTGTCCTTCTTTGCCAGACTAGGACGCACACAGCACCCCATTCCTCACATTTCAAGGGTATGTCTGATTGGCAGATCTTAAGCCCTACCGAAATTCTGGTTCTTTGGGGAGGCTAGTAAAGTGAGTTTCTAGCTTCTACCGAGGCAGGCAAGACACATAATCTGGGAATTCTCCTAGCATTGGAAGGGTGGTTGGCAGCACTGGGTGCTGCGCATCTCAAGAACCAAAGTAAAAAAATCACCTGGCTGGGCAACAGAACCTACGCTTGGGACTCCTCTTTCTAGCACCCAAGGAAAGAAATCAGAGCCCAGAGAGATCACCTTTGCAGGTCATGAAATCTCTTCTCCTGAATTTATTAAAGGGGTTGGGGGGAGGGAACAACAATGATATCCCATTTTACATCATCAATTCTGCAAAATACAAGTCTAACAATATCATGCATTGATGAGCATACAGAGAAAAGAAAACTTTCCTCTGTAGCTAATAGGACTATGGACTGATGCAGCTGTTTTGGAATGCAACTCAGAAGTAACCAATGAAATTAAAGATGTTCATGCTCTATGACCCAGAAATCCCACTCCTAGAGGAATTCTCAAGTGTACATAGAGAGACACATAGAAGAGTGTTCATTGCAATACTGTTTGTAATGATGAAAAATTGGAAATGACTGAATGCACATCAACCAGAGAATGAATAAATAAATGGCGGCTTATCAAGTAATGAAATACTATTCGGCAGTTATAAGTGAACTAGAACTACAAAGAGCAACACAGATAAATATCTAAGATGTAAAAATTGAGTCAAAAGAAGTCACAGAAGGAAAAAGTAAAGTAAATCACAACCTGATACCAATTAAAGTTAAAAATGTAAATTACTGCAATCACATGTCTCCGGGGACACTTACATGGTATAAGTCATACATGGGGGTGATGTGCACCACAATCAGGATGGTGCACCTCTCTAGGGAGAGGGGGGACATTGAAGGAAGGCTTCAGTTACATATGAAATACGATACCTATACATACATGCTTCTTTGTGTGCTTAAAATGTCAAATTTGGAACCACTCAACCTTGGATAGAAACTCTGACTTTACTAACCAGAAAAAAAATTTTTTTTTGTGGTACTGGGGATTGAACCCAGGGGCATTCTACCTCCAAGCTACTCCCCCAGCCCTATTTTTTGTTCTTTATTTTGAAACAGGGTCTCACTAAGTTGCAGGGGGCCTCACTAAGTAGCTGAGGCTGGCCGCGAACCCAAATCCTCCCGTATCTGCCTCCCAAGTACTGGGATTACAAGCATGCGCCATCATGCCCAGCCAGAAAAATATTTTAAACTTCTCTGAGCCTCAATTTCTTCACCTTGAGAATGGGGCTAATAATACCTATGAGGTCGAGTCACATGAAAGCGCTTCTTTCCCTGGAAAAAAGCCTGTGCACACAGCAGCCTCATGGTTCACCCTGACTTCACCTGGCAGAGCTGTGGCGAGAGCACATGTAAAGAACCAGCCATTAGATCCTCAGTAAACCATCACCTATGGAAAGGAGAGGCGTTTTGTTGGAAGCTTTGAGTGTGCCAGCCTAAACACAAAGGAAGAGCTAGCTGGCCTCTTGAGATCTCCTCACCACAGGCAGCCAGGATCCTATCAGGCGGGCCCAGAGGTACCCAAGCCGTTGGGATACCAGGCTCCTTGTTGGTGTCTATTCTTGCAGCACAGAATTTCCAGCATCATTTCAAAAACAGAGCATGGGATGGGGGAGGCCTGTCAAAGACAAACGAGCCCTTCTCCAGCTTGTGTGAGATGGAGGGCCTGCAGAGACACATCTGTCTGGTTCAAGTGCAGGGCAGCCCCAGGCAGGGACTCAGCTGTGAGGTCAAAGCCAATCAATTGACCCACCTGCAAAAAGGACCCTGAATAAAATAATCTCTCCACTAACCTTAAGCAGGACAGACGGGCACCTTCTCTGCAGAAGCAGCCTCCAAACCAAGCAATGCACATCTTCGTTATACTAGAGACTGAACAAATTGCCTAGGAAATATTCGCAGTGGGTGCCAGAAATGACAGTGCATAGGTGCTGGGTTCTTTTTTTGGGGGGTGGGGGAGGTGGGGGTTGTTGAAGAGGATTAATGATCAAAATCTAGAGGAAAAGGCACTCCAGCCAATTTGTGCTGATTTTCTTCTGTCTGAAAATGGGGAAAACCCATGGATTATTCAAGCTTAATTGATGTTTTTGCAGCCAAGGAAATGAAAGGTGCTTAATTCATATATGTACTCTTTGAGGTCCATTACCAAACTGTCACCCCCACCAGCCAAGCCAGTAGGTTTTCCTGTGGCTTCACTGTCTACACTGACACAAATCTGTGCCCAGCAGTATATCAATCCCTGGGAAACTGGCAGGTCAGGTTGTTTAAGAGGAGAAAGTAGAGTTGAGAAAAAGCCGAATAAAACAATCTGGACAGAGAATGAACGCCTTTAGTCTTTGCAATTTAACAATTTAATTTGTTCTACTCTAGTTGCAATTTTTCTAGCCTTAGCCCAAACTATTTAAGGACTTACCCAAAGTCACAGCAACTCTGGTGGACAAACTCAAAATTCCCGGGCAAGTCCTTGACCTCTCTGAGTCCCAATTTCTTCATCCAGATGTCAGAGACATCTAGAAAATGGGAGCAGAGCTTTCCTTGTAGAGTGCTAGCGAGGATTACGAGTCAAGGAAGATAAGTGACACAGACGGGATGGTCCATAAATGTTATTTCTTTCTCCTGGCATTTAGGGGAGCAGGTCATTTTCCTGTCCATGATTCACAGTACTTAATGGTTCAGAAGGAAGAGAAAGGCACAAGACGATGTGTAGCAGGCAATAGGTTTTATTAACTACCTAATTCTTCCTACTTTGACCCAATGAACATAAGTGTAATATTCTTGACTACTCAGAAACCTAAGGGTGGACCCAGTAAAACCAGCACATGAATGGACCACAAATAGTTATACATGTGAGTTAGACCTGCAGAAAGCCACATGCAAACCATCCAATCATAGAGCATGGAACGAGTCCACAGCAAAGCCCCGCGTGGCCGTGCGTTCTGGAGAGTGAATGCATTTTCCTTTTGGCTGTCATCCTTAAATGCATGTTTAAAAGGGAGGGACAGTAAACATGTGGAGGTCAGGATGTCTGCACAATGACAGAGAGTGGTCCAGGCGGCTTTCAGCTGCAGGGCTCCTCCCGGAAGCCCTCTCACCGGCAAGGCTGCTCAGGACGCATTTGCATTCGAGGAGGGCTGCTCCTCCAGCACCTCCCAAATCGCCCAGATGGGCATTCATAGGGAATGCAAATTCAAAATAAAAGCTCCAGAAAATCAATTGCCTTCTATGATGGGCATGTATTTCCTTTGTAATCAGAAGACAATAGAGCTCATAAAAAGGAAATAAAGAAAGCCAAGTTGATTAAGCCTACACAATTGAGGCAAAAAGTCTGTGTACATTAAAGCCTAATCTGTGCGAATAGTTGTGGACAGAGACTGAAAGGACACAGCACCCCACTCTGCCCACAAGCCTGGAGCTAGGGAGCGACAATATGGTGTTGACCAGCGGGGGCTGGCAAGGGACGTGGGTCAGTTTGGGACATTAACAACAAGACAGTCAAAGAAAAGACAAAGAAGTGTTTTGGACCCAGAGTGAAACCACCTTATCACTACTAATATCCCCAGAGAGTGGGAGGGGGATAATTATCAATAGAACCGCCTTAGAGGAACAACATTATAAACCCAAATATCCCTTAGGTCCTACCCCAGCAAAATCACTTTAATAGTTTGGAATATGGCCTCTAGTCAATTTCCCCTACCCAACAAGTTGCAGTACCTCAGTCCTCTGCTTTCTTGTGTGTCCTTAAGAGTCTTCAAAGGGATGGAGGGCAGTTCCTATTTACAATCCGTGTCTCCGTGCCTGCTCGGGGCTCTGTCTATAACTCTTCTGCACTGTCTCTCAGCTGGCCCCAGTGTGCCTGGTGCCCTCAGTCTCCCAGGCTGCCACCCTGGGTGCTCTTCTTGACCATTGCCACTGCCAAGTGTCTCCAAATAGCTCATCTTGGGTGTGCTGCATGCTATTGCAGATTGTATGCCATGGTCCAAGCCCACTGAGGCCCCTGACACCAGGCTCACCCTGCTCCCTGACCTCCTTTGATCTCCAAACCCTTCAGGGTCCGCTCCGCCTGCCCCAGTCCTGAGCTTTCCCTCCACAACGGTACTGCTCGCCTGTTTCCAGCCAGTAAGGAAGCATTGCCCAGTACTCCAAAGAGGGCTTCTTGGGTTCCTGGTGACATCATTCTTTCAGTCTTGTCACCCACTCTTCCCCTTCTTGCAGGAGTGCTTCCTACAGACGCTGGGAAATGAAGATGAAAAGATAGAGGGACCCTGCTCTACAGAAGCCCGCCGTGCAGTGAAAGGAGCAGACACTCGCTTGCCTGAACATGCTAAAAGGTAAGTGTCTACTGTAGCAGAAACCAAGTCAGCACATCAGCACTTGGGCAAAACAAAACAAAACCCTAGCGCCACCCTTTCATCTTCTCTTTCCATCCAATCTATCAGCAAATCCTGTCTTGTCAGCCTCTATTCTTGCCCAGGTCACCATCACCTCCCACTGGCCTCCAGCCTCTACACATGGCCCCGCAGCCCAACAACTTGGCAGCCAGAAGGTCCTGTCCAGATGTGAGTGGGGTCCTGTCGTTCCTCTGCTCAGAGTTCTCCAAAGTTCTCACCCCACACGTCCTCCCTCAGACCCATGCGCCCAGCCGCCCTGGGCCTCCTCTTTGCACCCATCTCACCCCTCTCTCACTTCTCTGGCTGTACTGGCCTCTGCTGCTGCCTCAACCTGCTGGCCCACTCCTGCCTCAGGGCCTTAGCACTGGCTGGCCTTCCCACATGGGGCTCCTCCCGATGACAGCTCGGTGACTTCCTTCATTCTCTTTAGGTCTTTGGTCAAGAATCACAGCCCTAGCCGGGCATGGTGGCACACGCTTGTAATCCCAGTACTTGGGAGGCCGAGACAGGAGGATTGCAGGTTCGCGGCCAGCCTCAGCTACTTATTGAGGCCCTCTGCAACTTAGTGAGACCCTGTTTCAAAATAAAGAATAAAACATAGGGCTGAGGGTATAGCTTGGAGGTAGAATGCCCCTGGGTTCAACCCCCCAGTACCACCAAAAAAAAAAAAAAGAATCACAGCCCTGATCAGCCTAAGAATCTTAGTCCCTCCAAATAATGATTACTATGTATATTACATATTTATCTTGATTGTTTCTGTGTCACCTCACTAGGCTGTAAGCCCAGCAAGGGCAGGAACTTCTGTCTTCTTATTGTTTTTCACTATGTGTGCTCAGTGCCTGGTAAATAGTTGTCGAAGGAATGAACTGATGCATGTGAAGGGGAAGGAGGAGACGTTTCAGACGGTGCCTGAAGGGCGAGGGAGAAAATGATTCTGACGCTCACATACCCACACCAGTTGTTCTTCAAGGGGAAAGGCCGGGAGGCTGCCCGGACCACTCTGCTCAATTTTCCACCATCCAAAATCCAACCCTGAATCTTTAAGCTAGAAGCCCAATTTGCATCTTCTCTGAGGAATCAGGCTCACAGTGACGAAATTGTAAAACCAGAAAACTCATTTACTTCCTCATGATAAAAATTAAACAGAACACTGCTATTCAGATGGGAAACGCCTGTGAACATATGGGCTCAGTACATTCACTCCTCCCTGGGAGACCAGCAGTACCCAGAGGCGGCTTGGCAATGAGGGACAAAGGCAGGGGAAGTGGAAGCAGGAGCGTGATCGCCTTCAGGCTCGAGGGTCTGCAGGCGAGTGGTCATGAGGGTGCTGATGGCTGCAAAGGACAGGAAACCCCAGTCCACTGGCTGCAGCCAGACGTTCATGCAGCTAAGAAGCCACGAGAGGAGCTGACCCCTGGCCTGACTTGATACAGAGCTCAAGGGGATCTTGCTTTTCCTACATGTCTTGTCCCGATTCCTCGTTAGCTCTATTCTCAGACAAGTTCTCTCCACACAGTGGAAAGGTGACTGCAGCCAAAACTAGATGAGAACACAGCTTCTTTTCTGTAGGTCTGGCAAAGTCCCAAAATATGCTAGGTGCGGTGGCACGCACCTGTAGTCTCAGGTACGCAGGAGGCTAAGGCAAGAGGAGTACAATTCAAGGCCAGCCTCTACAATTTAGCAAGACCCTGTCTTAAAAAAAAAAAATAAAGCAGCTCAGTATGATGGCACATGCCTGTAGCCTCGGTATGTGGGAAGCTGAGACAGGAGAATCCCAGGTTGGAGGCCAGCCTCAGCACTTTAGGAAGACCCTGTTTCAAAATAAAAAATGAAATAGGCCTGGGATGTAGAGGTAGAATACCCCTGGGTTCAATCCCCAGTACCAAAAAAAAAAAAAATCTAACTACACTTGCTATTTTCAGGGTATTGAAGAATATTTCTCAGCTTAGGCTCATCCTGTGCTCCACCCCTGGTGTTGGGGGTAAGACCATGTCTAAACTGCAGCTTTAGAATGAGAGAGGGTGCATCTCAAACATTAATTGAGGACTATTAATAAAAACAGGACGGGCAGGGCTGGAGAGGTATCATTGGTAGAACATTTGCCTAGCATGTGCAAGCCCTGGGTTCCAGCACACGCACAAAGATCAGAAACCAGATACTAGAAGGAAATATTTTAAAATGTCCCCCACGGTCTAGGATTTATGGTCTGCTCTTGTGAATAGAGTGGGAAAAGTCAAGTTTCCTGATATGCCTCCTGTACCCAGTGTCCACCTTAGACAGGCTTCACGGGTCAGCCTGGAAGTGTAGTGGCCAAGCTGCTCCTTCCCTGCTCGGTGCATGGACGCGTATGCTTCCTCCTGGGCTCCATGCTGACTGACCCTGGCCTCCAGATGGAACTCCTCCTTCTCTAAGTGTCTGAGCTCTAATCAAGGTATCTCAGGTCCTTTATGGCAAGAACAAATTTGTCTCCCACAGAGAGCTAGGGGCATAGTCCGAGCCACCCCATGCAGACACATTTTCTTTAAAGTCTTAGGTTCCACCTTAATGTTTAATATAGGTTTTGCATTCTATTCTAGAGGATTTTACTTCCCTGCCAGTACAAATGGAATCTCCAGAAATATGTCATGCCCTCCCGCCCCGCACTGGGCCCCAGTCACCTGTCCATCCACGGACTTGGTTGGAATCGCCGTCTGTGAAGCTTGGAATCTGGCTCTTCAAGTGGCCACTGAGGCCCAGTGATGAGCCCAGAAACACAGAGAAGTCAGCTTGGTGAGGGGCAGAGAGACGGGAGGACTCAGGCAATGGACTAACTCAGCGCTCCTTCCCGAGGGCTGCTCTGGCGTGCAGTTCCCCTCGCCTCCCCGGCCTGCAGGGTGACCAGCTGCGTTCCAAGGCTGTGCCGAAGCAGGGCCAAGGTTATTGGCCATGACTCAAGTCACTTCCCGTCTCCTCTGCCTCAGGCCATTTTGTCTCTCACCTCCATCCCCCAGCTTCCGTCTCTCCCATGAACAGGAGCACCTTAGCCTGGGCCCTTAGCTCTGCTTTCTAGAGGACACGGGCTAGGACATGAGCCATTCTCGTTTAACTCTCAAGACAGGCTCCAACTTCATGGAACATCTTAATATAGCCCCTGAGATCTGGCAGCAAGCAGGGTAGAAAGGAAGTCCCAAGCCAGGAGAACAGCCTGGCCAAGGGCCTAGAGCTGTAAGAGTCCAGGATGGAGTGGGCTGATGGGGAACATAGCAAGAAAGATGTCCCAGACTCAGGAGGGGCTGGAGAGCCAGGTCTGCAGGGATGTTGACTAGCCGCCTCCAGCCCAGACTCTGAAACATCACCTAGAAGGTTCCCCCGACCTCTCTCGATAGTGTAACTACCTCTGTGAGTCACTGTTCCTGGTCCCTCTGGCATGTTCAGGCAAGGAAGAGGCCAAGAGACGCTGGTCCAGGTAGGAAATTAGGATCAAAATGTGACAGGTGTACTGAAGAGTTTAGTCACTTTCCTGTAAACCGTGGAGTGCCAGAAGAGGTTTCTGAGCAATGGAAGGATATCAACGGATCTGATTTTTAGCACATAACACGAATAGTGAAGAAACAAGTTAGGATACTTATTTTTTTCCAAGCTGGGGACTAGTGGGACAAGGAAGAGGTTTCAACAATGATCTCAAACTGAATGATGATGCTACGGCCCAAGGTGGGAAACACAGGAGGAGGAGAACCGTTTAATCCAAATGCACAGAAGCGACGAGTTTGGTCTGGGATGCTATGGGTGGGAGGTGCGTGCGGGCCTCTGGGGCGGACCTATCTGAGCAGGCAACCAGGAATATGGACCTGGAGCTCGGAGGAGAGGCGGGATGGGCCATAGCAACTGAGGCAGCGTCAGCATGCTGCGATGATGGAAGCCGAGGCCGGAAAGGACTGTGGCGGGGGAGCTCAGTGCAGCCTATCTGGCTGAGCGATGGAAGGGAAAATGGAAAAACTGTCACAGGCAGAGGAAGTCTCAAAGACTCCAAGAAAGCGCCCCAGAGAGGCAAACAGAGATCAGGGAGCTTTCCAGAGCCAGTGCAAAGACTTCCCAGGCTCGGGCTGAGCTAACAAACAGGATTCCCTGCCTGCTGGCAACACTCAATTACCCCATCCGTCATGGAGCCCTGCGCTGGCAGGCCCTCTTGGCTCCCCCCCACCACACACACACATGCCTCAGAGATGCAGCCGCTCGGTCACAGAAGGGCCACCAGAGCTTGGACAGGGGGCAGAGCCAATTATGGGCGGCAGGTCCCGAGGCTCCTCTCTGCTGGCCTTTGACACCTGCTCCTCACTTACCTTCATCCCAGGCCCAGAAAGCAGGCGGGGAGGTCAGGGCAGGCTGTGGCTGACTGCAGTTTGCTAAGGGCTTTGAGCTGTCTCTGTGAAGACACCTATTCACTTGGAGATTGTTAGACCGAACAGGTGATTTAGGGTTGTTTTAACACTTAGATCCTCTCCAGAGGTGACAGTCACCAGGGTGTTGACACTGGAGACTTTTGCTAGCAAGGCTTCAAAGTTTCTTTACGACCAAGCTTTGTAACCTAACTGAACCACTGAACAAAGAAGAGGAACAAATAACGCAGCGAGAGCCGGCACCAGAATAAACACTCCATCCATGTCACCGCGCTTCATCGTCAACGTGACCCTGTGCAATGGGTGTTGTTATAAATTATCTCCCTTCTACAGACAAGGACCTGGGGCTCAAAGAACTAGGAAGTGGAGCGGCTACATCAGACAATATTTTCAGTTCCCAATGAGCTTTGGAGTTGTCGAAGCTCCTCCACATAGACTATTTCCTCTTGGCTCAGAGACTCGCTGACTCTGAGAGAATTTACCCCATTTTATGAGACCCTGAGAGTTGAAGTGCCTTGTTCAAGATCCAGAGGTCAGGCTGCCTGGCCTCTGAATTCAGTGTGCTTCTTGCCATAATTTCTGCTTCCCATCCATTTCAGGAAAAAGCCTGAAAATCGCCAATTTTCTCACTGTTGACAAAGAATCCCCTAAATCAGAGGCCTCTTTGTATGCATTTCTTTATTTTTGAGGTACTAGGTATTGAACCCAGAGGTATTCTACCCTGAGCTACACCCCCAGCTTTTTTAGATTTTTTTATTATGAAACAGGGTCTCACTAAATTGCTGAGGGTCTCACTAAGTTGCTGAGGCTGTCCTTAAAACTGTGATCCTCCTGTCTCAGCCTCCCAAGTACTGGGACTACAGGCATGTGCCACCACACCCAGCTTAAGAACTCTGTCTTGAAAGATGGATTAGGAGAGCTCAATCTGCCAAGTTCCTGAGTAAATTCTATGAAGTAGAAGTTACCAGAGGGCACTGATGTAGGGAAATGACATGTTTGTGTTTAATGAAGCCCCAGACTTTCACACCTGAGAAGAACAGCCCATGTGCCTCCCTGCTTTGTCCGCCACCCTGGGCCTCAATGTATGTAGGAATTGGAGAGGCTGCCATCTTGGCTGCTTGCTGTGTGTTCTTAACCCTTGAGCTTCATGTCTTAGTCTGTTTTCTGCTGCTATAACTGAATACCACAGACTGAGTAACTTATAAAGAATAAGGAGTTATTCAGCTCAGAGCTCTAAAGTCTGGAAAGTTCAAGATTGGGTGGCTACCTCTGGTGAGGTCCTTCTTGCTGGTGAGGACTCTCTGCAAGAGTCCCAAAGTGGTACAGAGCATCACAAGGAAGGACACAAAGTCCTAGCTCAGGGCCCTCCTTCTCCTTTTTCTTTTGCAGTACTAGGGATTGAACCCAGGAGCATTCTACCTCTGAACCCAACCCTATTTATTTTATTTTTTTAATTTTAAACAGGGCCTTGCTAAGTTTCCGTGCTCTGGTCTGGAATCTGCGATCCTCCTGTCTCAGCCTCCCAAGCACTGGGATTACAGGCATTCACCACTGTGCCTGACTTTCCTCTTCTTATAAAGCTATAGCCCATTGGATCAGGGCCCCACCCTGCTGGCCTCATTCAACCTTAATGACCTCCTGAAGGTCCCACCTCCAAATACAGATTAAGTTCCCCCTCTCGCAATAGGGATTCAATTTCAACATGAGTTTTTGTGGGACATTCAAGCCCTGGCACTCCACAAACTTGGTTCCCAATATCCTGTTGAACCCTCACAGACCGCTGACCACTCACTCATTCACCAGCTAACCGCAGCACAGCCCACAGATTATTGTATTACGTTCTTATTCAGCTCGCCGCCTTTACATCCTTCATGCTCAGATGTCCCACCTCTCCAGCATGAAAGCCAGGGACTTTGTCTTGCTCCTCTTTGCACCTTTACGCAGGTCTACAATTGGAAGATTTCCTTTTTACTGATGCAGTCAAAAGCCAGATTAACTTTATTACTGCAATACCCATTTCTTAGCGAAAAAATCTTTTTGCTGTCAAATGAGGTTCAGTGACTTGTTAGAGGAAGGCAACAGCAATTTCACTTGTTCGTTTTCCATGGAGTCCTCCTTTCCAAGCAGGTGGGCCTGACCTTGTTCCCTAGAGAAGGCGTCCTGGGTGGTCACAGGTTCTGGGCTATCTTATTCCCTTTTGCTCGGCCCTGGCCAGTAGAGAATAGCAAATTTTTAAGTACCTTAGCAAAATCTTTAATTTACCATTTGGAATCACAACAGTAATAATACCAAGTGTTCATATCATAATTTCTCATTTTTCAAAAGAGCTATTGGAAGCCGGGCGTGGTGGTGCACGCTTGTAATCCCAGTACCTGGGCAGCTGAGACGGGGGATTACAGGTTTGCGGCCAGCCTCAGCAACCTTGTGAGGCCCTCTGCAACTTAGTGAGACCCTGTTTCAAAATAAAACATAAAAACAAGACTGGGAGTGTACCTCAGAAGTAGAATGCCCCTGAGTTCAATCCTGAGTACCACACACACAAAAAAAAGAGCTATTGGATTTTAGAGCTAGAGGGGGCCTAGAGATTGAGCCCATCCCTCATTTATAGATAAGGAAACAGATAAAGCTCAGAGCACCTGATCTCCTGTGCAGCCCTCACACTGGCCCAGGAGCAGGCCAGCCCATTTCACATATTGGGAAACTGAGACACAGCAACTTGCTTCAGTGACTCAGCCAACACAGAGCAGAGCCAGGGCCAGACTTCCAGTCCCCCAGTCCCTGGTCTGGTGCTCTTTCCTCTCAGCTGCAGGGTCTTTCCTTTGGGCAAGAAACATAGGAAAAGGCACTAGATAAATGGGTCTACCTGTGACATTGGATCTGACCTTGGCCTGTCCCGGCTTGGAGCACCGTTTCTGAAGTCCTCCCTGCTCCATGGGGACAGCCCAAGTGCCATCTCTGCTCTCATCCCCAGCCCCTTTCCCTTCCCAGTCTGCCATGAGTCATGGAGTGTGACAACCCTGAACACCTAATCATCTGTTAGAGACAGTTTCGAGCCCAGGGCTGAATAGCTCCCTGTCACTTTAATTAATGAAAAGTACATTGTCTGAAGCTCCCTATGCAGCGATCCCCGTTCATTGGAAGATGTTTTAGCTCCAGGTGATGTGAGTCATTATGTGGCCCTGTTTGGGCTGGTGCAGCTGATAAGGATCTGGGCTATTGAGGAAGTAGACCCAGCTAGGCCTCCAGGGACAGCCCCCCCAATCGGAAAGATGGCGAGGTCACCCCCTGGTGAAGGGCACAAGGTGCCTGCTGTCCTGGGGCACAGAGCGGAGCCAGTGAGAGGGACAAAGGTGGTTGGACTTGGAGGACACTTCCTGGGTCTCCTGGCGGGTGCTGTAAGTGGCCACACACTGACGCTGAACACAGGCTGATTCTGCAGCAAGTGCTCAGCGTGGGATCCCACTTTATTTGGGGGACTCAAGACAAATCGGCCATCA
This sequence comes from Glis glis, assembly GCA_004027185.1. Taxonomy (NCBI): domain Eukaryota; kingdom Metazoa; phylum Chordata; class Mammalia; order Rodentia; family Gliridae; genus Glis; species Glis glis. The sequence goes on along the minus strand of PVJS01014711.1, from coordinate 9,913 downwards.
AAGTTTCCAGCCCAAGGAACTTAGAGCATGTTGGGAAATCAAGAGGTAAAACTCTGCTATCATTTGTGCCTGGATGGCTTCTAGTTTCTTTCCGTGGGGAACAGCACCTGGATCCTCCTTGCCTCCCCCTCCCGTGCTCTCAGGCCCCGTGCTCAGGACTCCTTTCTAAGGGCTTTACAACCTGGGCTGCCCAGGAGTGCTCACAGAGCCGTACAGGACCAAATAAACCATCTCCTCCCTTCCTCCAGAGAGCTCTTTGTGACCCCAAGAAGTGGTTCTTCACTTTCTCCTGTGACACCCCTCACCGCCCTCTTGGCATTTATCACATCCGACCACAACTGTGCGTTTATGTGTCCATCTTCCCTTCCAGACGCTGGGCTTTTAAGGCTGGAGATGTCTTTTAATTACTTTCAAATCAGCAGCTTCTAACACAATGCCTGGCACAGATAAGTTCAATAGATGTTGGATGGATGAGTGGCTGACAGGATCCACACATAAACTACAAATAATCACATGAGCTCCTGATGGGCAGATGGTCATACAGACTTGTGGATGTTTTGTCAACCTCGAGTGCTACAAGCCGTGACACACAGAGGCTTTATTGCATTTATTGGTGAGGCAAGATAAACCCCATCCGACAGATTGTCGTAGTCATACATCAGAGAGGCAGCACAAGATTAAACAATCAACCCGGCAGACACCCACCGCGACCCGCAGGACATGCTACGTCTGCTGCTAAGAGACGGCAAGAAAGCTTCCACGCCAGAGCCGCCATGTTCCTCAAGATCTCGTCCCTGGTTGGGGTGGGCTGGGGATGGGAGCCTGCAGAGAGGAAGGTTGTACATCTTCCCTACATATATTTTCTCGGTGTCTAGTTTAGAAAAACAAAATGCTAGATAGTTGCCTGAAGCCACTGAAGACCATCAGCTATGTGGAGCTGAGGCTTCAAAACCAAATACTTTGCTCAAAGAAACAGGTACACCAGAAAACAGGTTCAGAACAATCCAGGGCCTTTCTCCTCTTGTAAAATGCATGAACTCAATCAATAAACATTCTTTCTCCACGGCTTGGGAGCCTCGGGACAACCTTACCTCAATGGAAGAATTTCACCTTTGGTAGAAGGGAAGTGAACTCCACAAAGCTCTCAAGGTGAACAAATTCCAGCTGATTTGCAATTTTTTTTCCATTTTTCCCCTACCCCCTCTAATTTAGAAGTGCTAGTACATTTGCTATTCCCCAAGTTAGGATTCAGAAAAAGTTACAGTAAGAGTTATTCCTTCATTGAGCCATAATATTCCCCTAAATATGCTTTTTGTTGGCCTCAAGCCAAAGCCGGTTACATTCCGATGGAAAGAAAATGTTTCCATTTTATGTAGTATATCCACGCGCCCTGCTGATTATCATTACTTTCCTGTCCTTTAGTTGTTTTCAAAATGACAGTCTATTGACCCAGCCAGTTCCCAGGTTTTGAAGTTCCTGGGAAAGGACATCTGCACTGTGTTGTTCATTCCTGCTGTTCCTTGCTCTGCAGCGGGGAAGGGTTGCTGTCCACGTCGTACACACTTCCTCTGCCCCTTCCCATGAGCCCTCATCGTCAGGAATCTTGTGATGCCCTCAGGCACAATTTCAGACACCACGTGGGCCCCTGGGTCGCGTCTTCCCCTGCAGAGGCAGGGCTTTCCAAGCCAGGGACATACTTTAATCATTTTCATATTGGCAGCTTCCAGCACGGTGCCTGGCTCCTGGTAGTAAAGTTAAAGCTAGATGGATGAGTGCGTGACAAGACTCACATAAACTATACATAGGTAATCACATCAGCTCCATACGGGCCAGCGGTCATGTGGGCTTGTGGGAGATTTGGCAACCTCTAGTACTACAAAACCATGACACACAAAGTCATATCCCTTGTGCCCTCTCTTGAGACTTTTCCCTTTAAATGACTAAATGACCGTGTCACAGGTCCTTTCTGGGGGGGGGGGCAGAATGTAATGGGTACAGAAGGATGTGCTGCATGTCTCGTATCTTCTCTGCGGGTGTTTGAGCTCACCAACTGCCAGTGAGGCTGGGAGGGTATCGTGCGCCAGTGAGCACTGGGCTGTGTTTCCAATGACTCTGGGGGTGACAGAGCTGGGATTAGGCCCCAGGTATCCTGGCTCCAGGCCCCGTGATCTTCCCTACTATCTGGTGCTCATGTCCCCCTCAAGCTCTGTCCCGCTGCAGGCAATGTCACCCCACCTTTTATGTGTGCGTGGTACTAGGCATTGAACCCAGCTGCATTATGCCTCTGAGCTACACCCCCAGCACAATTTTATTTTTTATTTTGAAATGGTCTCATTAAGTTGTGGAGGCTGGCTCACTAAGTTGCTGAGGCTGGCTACGAACCTGCGATCCTCCTGTCTCAGCCTCCCAAGTACTGGGATTACAGGGGTGCGCCACCACACCTGGCTCCACCATTCTTTTATTTTTTGCGGTACCGGGGATTGAACCCAGGGGCGTTCTACCTCCGTGCTACACCCCCGGCCCTATTTTTTATACTTTATTTTGAAACCGGGTCTCACAAAGTTGCAGAGAGCCTCACTAAGTAGAGAGAGAGAGAGAGAGAGAGAGAGAGAGAGAGAGAGAGCTGAGGCTGGCCGCGAACCCAGATCCTCTGGTCTCTGCCTCCCAAAGTACTGAGATTACAAGCGTGCGCCACCACGCCCGGCCTGGCTCCACCATTCTTAACAGACCTTGGCTCGGCCACTCAGGACTGTGGGACTTTGGGCAAATGACCTCATCTTTCTAAGCCTCAATTTCTTCATCTGTTAATCAGAGCTAAGAAGGCCTCAGGGCTCTGGCAGGAGTCAACGAGATGATGTTGGTGAAGCTCTGACACAGGGGTTCCTGTAGTACGTACCCAGTAGCCATTGTTGTTTTCATTATTATTGTTCCTTGGCTGAAACTGTTCTGTTCCTGAACCAAAGCAAATCGCTCAACTGGTCCATCTGTCTTCATGTCTTGATGTCATTGCTCCTGCATCTATCTTCCTTTCCTAGTCTACACAGAACACTCCCAGCTGGGTACGGTGGCGCTTGCCTGGAATCCCAGTACTTGGGAGGCTGAGACAAGAGGATCACAGGTTAAGGCCAGCCTCAGCAACTTAGCAAGGCCCTCAGCAACTTGGTGAGACCCTGTTTCAAAATAAAAAATAAAATAGGGTTGGGGGTGTAGCTTGGAGGTAGAACACCCCTGGATTCAATCCCCAGTACTGAAAAAAGAGAATTCTCCCTTTTAGCAAGATTTGTAAAATGTTGCTTGAGCATCTAAGATACTTAGAGAGCTTGTTGTAAAGAGAGGAAGATTCAGGCTGGATACCTGTCCCACGAGGAAGTCAGGCCTCTGGCCAGATGACCCTTCCCTCATCTCTCTCCTGGAGCTGGCTGTGGCAGGCTGGTCTCCTGCTCCAGATGTGGTCCTGAGGTGGCACTGTCCCAGCACTCTCCATCCCTTCCCTATCTATTTGGGCACCAAGACCTGCTGACTCTGTCCCAGTGACATACTCAGGCTCTCCTGCCACACCCACTGCCACCACTCCAGTACGCGGACACGCGTGTGGGTAATTAGCCAGCCACTAATTCTTCTCCTTGCCTCTGGTTCTCCTCTTGAGGAGCCCAGCCTCCTGGACCACACTGACCTTCCCAGGGACAGCGCCCACTTCACAGAGCAAACTTCTCAGCCGCAGGTCCCATGCACGATCCGGCCACATGCTGCCTCGCCGGACTGTCCCACACGGCCCCACACCCACGCTTGCCACACCTGCCAAGGATCAGACTTGCCAGGGGCATTTGTAAAAATGCAGAGTCCCAGGCCTGACACAGCTGTCCTTCCTGAGACTCTTGGAGAGGATATCGAGACTCTGGAAGTGTGAAGATGTCGCTGAAGCACATCGGGGGCAGCTGACATAGAGAACTGTGCCCAGGCCCCCGCGTTTACCACACAGTCCCGCCCAGCACAGGTCGCTCTCTCTGCAGAAGTCCAGGTCTCTGCCTGCAAAATCCTCCCATCCTTCAAGGCCCACCTCAAATACCCCGCCCCTCCAGGGAGTTTCTCCTACTTCCTCCAGCCAGAAGTGTGCTCCTCTCTGGTGGAGGCCCCTACCTCTCCTGGTCCCTCCCTTGCTGCCATTTACACACACACGCGCACGCACACACACACACACACACGCGCGCGCGCACACACCCGACTGGCATCCATGCCTGGCTGCCCTCTATCCCCTCCCCACCCTTGCAGGGTTATAGCAGTACTTACCTGAAGGGATTGTTTTAGGGATGAATGAGTTATTTTGTGTAGAGTTCATTAAATTGTGTAATAAGTGTAAGTTATCATCATTGCCATCATGAGTCTTTGTTCCTGTTTTTACCGCTCAAGGTTACGCTTATCTGATGTGCGTGGGTGTTTTCTCCCGAGTTTCCGTAGAGAGCAAGGACGACATGGTTACTGTTTTCAGATCCTCCAGGGCAATTGACACATCGGATACCTCCAGGACACTCGATAAATGTCTGCAACGTGGAAGGATGACAGACTCCAATAGGTCTAATCACTTCCCCTCTCTTCCTCTGCCCTCCACCTACCACTGCGGCTGTAATTCGTTCTCGAAGAATTTATCGCTATCACAATTTGTAATTGTATGTTTACTTTTTGCAATTATTTTATTATCATCGGTCATTTCTACCATGCTTCAACTTCCTTGAAGGCAGGGATCTTATCTTTTTTTTTCTCTCTCTCTCACTATTGTGTCCACAGAGCCTAACACATGGTAAATAGTGTCCAAAGAGATTTTAAATTAATTAATTAGTGAACTTTAATTAATAAAAATGATTCATTAACATACCAATGGTATTTTCAGTTCTTCAAATAATCCTAATATAATAGATGAGGTTCTGAATATTATAGCAGTTGTGGTAACCGAGCACTACTAGTAACAAGAGCTAGTCAGGGGTCATATCTAGTCCAGAGCAGTGAGTAGTTAATTGGTTCATTGCCTACAGAACAAGGAAGGCATTCAGAGTGTGGGCTCTGCAGTCCATGGGCTGTAGGATGCTATATATTTTTTTTTCTGGAGGGGGAGTTACTAGGGATTGATCCCAGGGGCATTCTGCCTCTGAGTTACACACCTAGAGCCCTTTTTATTTTTATTTTGAAACAGGGTCTTGCTAGGTTGCCAAGGGTCTCGCTAAGTTATTGAGACTGGCCTCAAACCTTCAATCCTCCTGTCTCAGCCTCCCAAGTACTGGAACTATAGGTGTGTGCCACCATGCCCAGCTCTAGGACACTATTATTACCTGTGTGACTGTAAACAAATAACTTTACTCTTCTCATCTGTAAAATGGAGATAATAGTCAAGCTAGCTCAGAGGGTTACTATGCATGTAAAATGCTTACACAAGAATTAGTTAAGATGATGATAATGTTGGCTTCACATACCATTACAGACCAGTCTAACCTTTTACAAGTTAGATCACATGCTTCAATTTTCTTATCTATAAAATGGTGCACACAAGTTCTTATTTTATAATAAAATGATGAGCTATTTACAAGGGAACAATAATAATGAAAATCTAGGGCCCATCCAAGTATATCCTAACCCCTGACCAGAAATACTTTCTAGAAAATAAATCTGTCATGGGTTTTGCTTTCATGAGGAAAGTTTAAGCAACTTACCAATGTTCTTCATGGAAAAAAAAAAAAGACTACAATGAGCAATTCTCTCTAGCCCTTCTAGCTGCAGGCCAGTCACTTCCCAAGAATTTGGATGGTAAGCAGTAAGCATCCTTGTGACCCTAATAACATCCGGGGCCTGACATGATCAGTCTGTGTACACTCACATTCCAAATCCCACAATACAGGGACCACATGGAATTAAAGGGAAGGTCTCATCTTAACTCGTAGCTCACAAAGTGCATTAAAAGTGATTCCATTCATAACTCAGTGTGACACATTTCAAAGCCACCTCCTCTCTGCCAAGTGACACTTTCTGAGAGATACTCAAACCCCGCATTCTCCAGACCAGCACACAGTAAGACAGGCAGACCTTTCTTCTCTCTCCTCCCCACCTACCAGGCTGCCAGAGACTGCCCTTCACTGGCGGACTGCGTGGAGGTGGGGTAGTGCAGGTGGAGAATGGCCCTCGTCTTCCCAGCACCATCTTCTCTGTTACTAACTGCAAGCTGTTTTCCCTTTCTGACTGTAGACATCTGGTGGGACCTTCACCCAGACCCTGGTGGAGAGGGAGAGGTGACTCAGGTTGGGCGAGACAGGGCAGGCCTCCCCCGGTCACTCCAGCAGCAGCTCCTGAGGCTGGGACAGGTGGCCTCTGCCTTCTCGGCCTCTCTAGCTGCTCAGGTGACTGCCACTTTCCAAGCCTAATTCTTCAGTCTTTTCCTGCCTTCTGAGCTGTCTTAATGACTTTCAGCGAATCTGTCTGCTTAGCTTATCGAAGCTGATTCTTGTTGTTTGCAACCAAACACTAGCGGAAACCTAAAACCCACATGTTAATAAACTCGGTCACCTTCTCGGTTGGTAAGAATGTGGCTGCAGCCCTGGAGCAATGAGCCTAAACTTAACTGATGTGGTTTATTTCAAATCACAGTCAACAGTCAGCTTTCATCAAATTGCTTTCCACTACCTGTGCCCATTCCCCACCAAAATCATTCGGACTGGTCCAAACTTCCTGATGAAGAAAGGAATAATGGTTACTCAGTTTGTAAAACCTATGTCCACCTTCTAGCAGCTACTCAGAATAACAAAAATAACATGTAGCAAGCAGTCTCAATACTCGGCCTCTCTCCGTTATGGCTCTGTGTCCTTGGCTCAACCATTTATTCTCCCTCGGCTTCACTTATCTTGTATATAAAAATGCAGACAATAACATCGGCTCTTTCTGCTTCTCAAGGTTGCTCTAAGGTCCAAATTAGAAAATCAAATGGAAAAAAAAAATGCCTTGAGAACCATTAAATCTGTGGCCCAGGCAAAAATTTAAGCCAATCACGGCGGGTCTTCTCCTAACTGGTTCTTCCTCCTCTTAACTTCCCTGTCTCAGCTACTCTTCCCTACCTGTCTCCTCCCTCGAAGCTGTTGTGTGTAGTCCACAAAACTGAAACTCTGGCTAGAATGCACCCCCAAGGTTGATAGTAGTGTCATGCTTCTAAAATGTGAATTCCTAACAAGACTGTGTCCCTCACCGTTTCTTTTAAATGCGTCTGTAAAGAGTACCTAACCCCAGCCCACGGTGCATGGGCACACACTGAAATGGCCTCCACCATTTTAAATGGTTCTTTCTTTTATTTATTTATTTTCTATTAGAAATCAAGAGGGCAGAATGAGGAATTTTTTTTCCAGTTTGATTTCTAATCACTACTCTAGTGGAACTTGATAAGCTAGAGATCCTGACCCAGATCTGTAATTATCAATGGTTTCTACTCAAATTTCTGTTAGGAAAACAAAAACATTTTGCAAGAGAAGAATAGAAATGCCTGGAGGAGAGAGGCACTGAGGTAGAAATTCAAAAGATGTGGACAGCAGGGGAGGACCAGCTGCCCAGAGCGAGGAGGCCCGCCCCTCCGCGGGGAAGGAGGCAGGGTCACCACGGGGCTCATGTTCAGAGCACACCATGGGCTACTCTGCTCTTTCTGCTTCACAGTGACAAACTACTTAATGAGAGCGACAGAGCGACAGGAACCTTTCCTAAGTACCACCAGCAGGTTGCCTCCCAGAGCACTTGGCCTGTTAGCAATGGCGACCGCTGTCACCCCGCCCTCCCCTTGGAAATATTTGATCTCCGCCAGAATACTTGGTGTACAAATTAATGGGTTGAAAACTGGTAAGTTAGTAGTCCATTTTTCTAACAATGAGTAATAGAAAAACACTTAAACATGTTTACAGAAGCTGTCCCTGGCATTTTGGAGCTCTTACTCTGTGCCCAGAGGCCACACTGAACACTTTCCAAACTCTCAAGGCAGGTGCGGGGGAGACTGTGGTGGTGCTCAGATGCCACGGCCCTGCTCACCCTCGCCCCGACGGTCCTCAGTGGTCCCCCACTCCCCACCTCTGCACTCTGCCACTGGAGCGGCAAGGGGCCGGACGAGAGGCCACTCTGTCAGCTGGGCCAGCGTGAAGACGGTGTGGAGCAGCTGGCCTGCAGCTGAGCCAAGGTGGACAGGGACGGTGAGCAGGGAATAAACACCCGTGCTTGCTAGTTAACGCAGCATGACTTGGTGCAAGCTGACCTCAGAATAAGGCATTTGGAGATTCAGAGAGGGCAACCGCCCAGGGTCGCGGTGCCAGCAGGTGGCGGCGTCCTTCTGACCATGGAGCCCACCCTCCTCCTCTTTGCCTGCCTCCCTCCCACCTGCCAGGATTTGCATCTTACCTGGCCATGGTGCCTCATGGAATCCCGGACAGAGGCATCCTCTCCATCTTACCTCCCTTTGCTTCTCTTCAGCGTGATCACTAGGCCATTTCCTCATTCTTTGAATGCACCTTTGGGAATTCCAGGACCTCGCCACGCTCCTTGCCTCCTCCTTTGGCATTTCTTCTTTATCCCTGGCAGCCTGGCTTTGTAGTTATAGCACAGACTTAAAATCAGAAAGACTCCCAAAGGTCAAATCTACATTCCCCCTCCTACCAGCTGTGTGGCCTTGGGTAAGTTACTCATCCTCTCCAAACCCCGGCGTTGTTAAACAGGAAATTGGTCTAAACGCCTCCCTCACAGGTGTCGTGAGCATCGTTGAATGAGCGAGCATCGTTGAATGAGCTGGCATACGTGGCAAGGACATGCCCACTGTGGGATGCCCCGGCCTTGCTTTGAGAATCTTTTCCCACTCACCTGCCTGAGGGGCTGCTCTTGCCCCTACCCTGCCCTCTCTGGTCACTTGATCCTTAGGGCACACTGGGCCCACGAGATTCTCTCTCAACAAGTTGGACTAAAAGACCCAGAAACAAGTCAGTCAGATCCACCAACAGTCAGCTGCCTCTGCTCCACCTTCAAGTCCGTCCAGAACCTGACCGCTTCTCCTCCCTCCTCAGCTTCCGGCTGGCCCAGGTCATGTCTCTCACAGGAATCATGATGGCGGCCGCCTCACTGCTCTCCCCGGCTCTGCAACCTCCACCTGCGGCTCCACGTGGTCCCTGTCACCACGTGCCCCCTCTCCTCTCATCTCTCACCTCGAGGGGGCCAGTGGGCTCCGCAGGAACTGGCCACCATGGTATCTCCTGGGACTGTCTCCACGACTGACTCCCTCTCCTCTCCTCAAGCCACCAGCCTCCTTGCTGGCCTCCTTGCTGGCCTCCAGATGCCTAGAGCAAGGCCCGCCACAGACTGCCCAGGTTCTCCCGCCTACTACGAGGTGTGTTGTAGGGTCTGTGCTCTAATGTCCCCGGCCAGGGAGAGGCCTCGGGCGGGCAGTTACTAAGATGTCACCCTGCACCTCATGGTCTCTCCAGCCCCACTCAGCGTCTCTTCACAGCAGCGTCACTGCCAGAAATAGCCAATCTGTAGTCGAGGGCCCGCTGGCTCCCCCAGGAGGCTCGTGAGAGCAGGGACTCTTCTTCCACACCTGCTGCAGCCCCGGTGCCTAAAAATACCACCGGTCACTCAGTGGGAGTCCAACACGGTTCTGTGGACTGAATGACCCAGTGGGTGATGTCGGAGATTGAACTAAAAAGCCACAGTAAGGCATCCCACAGTCAACAGAAAGAGTAGGAAGATGGAGCAGACACAGCAAGAGGCAGAGGTGTGGGGCTGCGTGCCCAAGAGAGACGGAAAGAGGAGTTCCCAACCGCCACGGTCAAGTTACTGGTAGACCAACTGTTTCCTGCCCTGGGGTATAACAACATCACAGACACCACACCACACAAACACCACACCACATACACAC
>PVJS01014710.1:0-39975 GCA_004027185.1 Glis glis | reverse complement strand
GCCCGATAGGCCGAGGTTGGGGTGGGGATGGGTCGGGCTTGGCGTCCGGAAGCCGCCGTGAAACTGGTGACGTTCCTCGATCACGTGCCCGAAGCGTGAGGGCGGTGCGCTTCGTCCGGGTTCTCTCCCAGGTGGATCTGGGTTTGGCGGGGCAGCGAGGTGCTGGCGAGGGTCTCGCAGCGCCAGGCCTGATGGCGGCCGGGCGACGGACAGTCTGCAGCCCCTCACCGCGGCCGCCAAACCGCGCCCCCGCGACCTACCCTCTGCAGCGCCACCTCCGCGCTCTGGTCGGAGCAGACCTGAAACCCCAAAGACTTTTTTCTTTTGCGATACTGGGGATTGAGACCAGCTCAATCCAGGGAACTACATTCCCAGCCCTTTTTAAATTTTAACTTGCAATAGGGTCTCACTAAGTGCCCAGTCTGGCCTCGAACTTGCGATCCTTCTGCCTCAGCCTTCTGAGTGGCTGGGATTGCGGGGAGGCACCACTGTGCCCAGCTGAAACCGCCTTAGGCGCTCTTGTAACACAGTAAATACATGCAAAATGTGGTGATGCAAAGAGCTTCTTCTCCGCTCTTATATTTCAATCAATCTGAATTTAAAAACTGCTTGTTGACGGTGCATTCGTCTGTGCAGGCTGCCATAACAAGTACTACAGGGCGGCTTAAACAATAGATGTTTATTCCTTGTGAATTTGGAGGCTGGAGCTCTGAGCTCAAGGTGTCAGTAGGGTTGGCTTCTTCCTCTGGCTTGTAGATGGCGTCTTCTGCCTGTCCTCTCAGGGTCCGCCTTATCTCTTCTTGTAAGGATACCAGCCATGTTGCCTTAGGGTCTACCCTGAAGACCCCCTTTTAACGTAATCACTCCTTTAAAGACTGTCTCCAAACACAGTCACATTCTGAGGTCCTGCAGGTTGGGGCTTCAGTGTGAACAGGGGCCACAGTTCAGCCCTGAACAAGTGGCAAGTAAGTGTGCAGGTTGAGCCCTAATGACAAGCACAGGCACCTGGGTGACCCAGCCCGTTGTCCCTCGTCACCCTGACTGCTGCTCTGCCTTCTACCCCTGTGGTGGCATTGCCCGGTCTAGAACTCATGTGGACTCATTGTGCACATGCTCTGGGATCTGGCTGCTTCTCTCAGCAGCTCACTTGGTTCCCACTATCTTCTTGCCCTGTTGGGTAGCTGCTTCCTTTTGGTGATGAGTGTTCTGCTGTCTGGCAGGACCTCAGTTTGCTTACCCACGCCATCAGGCCCTGGGCTGGGGTGGCTTTGACTGTGATGGATTCATCTGCTCTGGACAGTCCATGTAAGGAAGGCCTTTCCTGGACATATGTGTTCAGTTAATGTGGGTCAGGACCTGGAAGTGGGATGCCCAGGGTGGTGGGGCAAACTGGGTGCTTTCGAAAGTGTTAGGAAAAAACACATTTTATTAAAAAAAAAAAACATTGCCTTTGAGGTCTCTCAGGAGAGCAGTTACAATCTCTAGCCCTGCCTCATGGGGCTCCCGGGGACCTGGTGGTAGAGATTTACCATGAGACCCATGACCATATCCCTCCCACAGGAAGCTTGTTTACAGTGCCCTTGTGGCCCTTGTCTGACTTGTGTCCAGTTTATTCCTGCCAAGGTAGCCGCTCTCTGGGACAGCCGTGATGGGAGGTCAGGCTTGGGTGAGACATGGAGGAGGAAGCTCAACAAAAACACATACAACAGCAGAAGCAGTTGTTAGAGATCCACAAGGAGAGGGCAGGGTGCCCAGCAGGGCCTATGGGAACGGGGAGCCATCCAGAACACACGCCCAGTCAGGTGGGGGCAAGAGAGTGAAAGCAAGACCTGTGGGCTGGCTGTTACTTAAGCAGGTTCCTTCCGGGAGTTCTAACTGGGTGTGGAGCAAGCAGGCGCCAGCTCTGTGGAGGCCTGCTGTGACCCAGGGGTGGGCTCTGCAGTGCATCTGGGTCAGTGGGGTGAGCCTAGTGTTAGCCTGGTGTCTCCAGCTGCCCCACAGGGAGGGGTCACCGGGAGGTGGTGGTAGAAGTTATCCTTTAGGACTGTGAGGAGAATCGCAGTCTGGCAAGCATGGCTGAGCCCTGCCTCTGGTATGAGGAAGTCCATCCTGCACTCAAAGTGGGGACTGAGGCAAGATAAAATGGCAAGCATTCGCTACCGTGATCCAGTCACTAATTTGTCTTTGAGCTGCGTGTTGAGCAGAGCCCTCGGCTGACTCATCTGCCCGGTGTTGTTCATGCCAAATGGAAAGACCCTTTCTTACAACTCAGACCCTCAAAACACCTGCCAGTAGAAGAGGGCAAGTGCTCTCCTTTTCCCTGTGTTATGGAAGGAAATAATTTCCAAACAACACAAAGAAAGTTTCTGCTTCTGCTCCCCACCCTGGCTCCCCTGGCCGTGTGTGGAGGGGACAGAAGGCACAGGAAGGTTGTCCTATGTAGCCCAGGGAGGGGAAGCTGTCACATCACCGTTTCCCATCTTCTTTCAAATCCCAAAGGCACTGTTTGGAAGTGAGTGTGGAGTCACATGAGTTTCCATATCGAGCCCACACTGGGGCGCTGGGAGCACGCGTTGGCCGCACCTGCGGGACTTCCTAGGCCAGTGGGGTCCCCTGGAAAGCAAGCCCAAGCTGCGCTTGAGCGGGGTGAGACCTGCTGACTTAGCACTATAAGGTCTGGAGTTAGCCCTGCAGACTTTGGTCTCTCCATATAAATCCTTTTTTCAGCTGGGCGTGGTGGCGCACGCTTGTAATCCCAGTACTTTGGGAGGCAGAGACCGGAGGATCCGGGTTCGCGGCCAGCCTCAGCTCTCTCTCTCTCTCTCTCTCTCTCTCTCCCTCTCTCTCTCTCTCTCTACCTAGTGAGGCCCTCCGCAACTTTGTGAGACCCGGTTTCAAAATAAAGCATAAAAAATAGGGCCGGGGGTGTAGCGCGGAGGTAGAATGCCCCTGGGCTCAATCCCTGGTACTGCAAAAAAAAAAAAAAATCCTTTTTTCTCTGACAGTCTACGAGAGAGCAGTTATTTTTCTAAATGTACCCCAAATTCTAAAATGCTATTCAAGGAAGCCACTCAGCATCCTGGTGGGCACAGACATCAGTCAGCGCACATGGCCTCAGCCAGGCAAGAAGTAGCTGATCCAATCAAATGCAGTTCAGAGGGCCCATGACCAGGTGTGCCTGGGCTGGCTTCAAACCTGGGATCCTCCTGTGTCAGCCTCCCAAGTACCGTGATTACAGGCATGCACCACCACCACGCCTGGCTTCTGACAGTTTCCTAACCGATGTCAGACATGTGAATGGTTTTTGAGAAGGGCCAGGTACCTTTAGTGTCCAGAAGCAGCAAGACAAATTCAAGACAAGCAGGTCATGAGCGCTCGCTCAGTGGCTCCAGGATGTTTATTAGGACATGGTTCCAAGGGCACACACCACGTGACAACTGGCGTGTCACAGAAGGCCTCTGTTTTGAGCAATTAGGCTCCTTTTAAATAGCAGAATTTTTAAAAATGCATACAGTGCTGGCTTTGCGATGTTTAAAATCATTGTAGAATTCAATGGATCGAGCTGAAGACTTAAATAGAAAAATAAAAGTACAGAAAGTTGTTCTGACATTTTTTGTTTACGTTGTTGGCTGTGACAGCTGCACGCTCGGGGACCGGATGTTGCTGTGGCCTGCTGGCACTGGCTCAGTCTGTCTAAAACAGCTGGATCATGGACTCTCTGGATTTTCCAACGCCAACCCATTTGACTGAAAGGGCAACAGAGAATGGTCATGGTGCACAATGGCAGCAGAAGGTGCATGAACAAAATTTTCTTCATGTCACATCTTTTTTTTTTTTTTTTGGTGGTACCAGGGATTGAACCCGGGACATTCTACCTCCAGGCTACACCCCCAGCCCAATTTTTTATTCTTTACTTTGAAACAGGGTCTCACTAAGTTGCGGAGGGCCTCACTAAGTAGCTGAGGATGGCTGCGAACCCGGATCTTCCAGTCACAGCCTCCCAAGTACTGGGATAACAAGCGTGCGCCACCACGCCCGGCTTATGTCACATCTTTTTATGATTCATCTGGCAAAGGGGGCTATTTTTCTCCACATGGAAATATTTTTTGTGTGGTATTGGGGATTGAACCCAGGGGCATTCTACCTCCAAACTACACTCCCAGCCCTATTTTATTTTTTATTTTGAAATAGGGTCTCACTAAGTTGCTGAGGCTAGCCTCAAACCTGCCATCCTCCTGTCTCAGCCTCCCAAGTACTAGGATTATAGTGGTATTCACAGTGACGTTCATTCACTGTGACATTCATTCACAGTGGCAGAAGTCCTACCTGCCCATCTGCCCCTTGGTGGCTACTGTTCCTGGCAGGGTCACTGGGGGCCCCACCCTGGTGGCCACTGCTGAAGTGCCCTGCCCTGGACTGCACCCGTATCCAGCTCTGGTCCCCTCCCCTCTCACTGTCTGTTATAGTTAGATATAAAATGTCCCCTAAAGAGCTTAATTATTAATGTTCAGAGCTGATATAATTGAATCATGAGGGTTGTAATCCCAGTTGTGGATAAACCCATTGTAATGGGCTTATCTGGGTGGTGGCCTGGGCCAGTAGGGTGTGGCTGGGGGGTGGGTCCTTGAGGGTGCGGCCTTGGGGATTATATATGGTTCCTCCTCCCCCTGCTCACTCTCTCTCTTGCTTCCGGCCTCCATGATGTGAGGAGCACAGCCCATGTTCCCTCTCCCTCCGGTTCCTCCTGCCATTCTCTGAGATCTATAGTCCCTGGCCTCACATGGACTGAACTCCAATATCTCCAAGGAAAACCATGAACTAATAAATCTTCATTCCTCTAGGTTATGTGGTCAAGTCTTTAGTATAGCTGTGGAGAATGCTGCCCGGAACACTGTGGGATACATCCACGTGGGCAGCATGCCTGGGGGGTTCCTTACCGGGCCCTGTGCTGCACCTGGACATGGGCCCCTGGGGAACCCAGGGTGTGGGGAGGCTTGGGGCACCCACCTGCCACACCCACATGGTTCTCCACGAAGCGCACGTAGCTCTGGGCCTGCGGGGGCAGGTCCTCCCACTTTCTGGCGCCCGTGGTGTCTGCTTTCCAGCCAGGCAGCGTTTCGTACTCCACCTCGACCTTCTGAAGTATCTCCTGGTTAGCTGGGGGGGGGACACATGGGGGTGAGCGGGGTCCCATGGACGCCACGTCCTTTCCTGTATGGTGGCTCGCCAGGGAGGAAGACAGCAAGGGCAAGTGGCCCTATGGTTTTCTCAGCATTGGGCAGGGAGCAGGGAACAGCAGTGGGGCCCCCACTTCCAGACTGGGGGTACGTCCACCTGGACACTATTCACTAAGTGCTGCTCTGCTAGAGTGCCTGCGAGGATGTCAGCTGAGGAACTCCAAGGCCCTGCGTGGGGATTCTAAGAGACTCTAGAATACTGTAGGTTTAAGGCATCTTTAAGGATGTATGTCCCCTGCCCAGGAACATCAACTCCTCAATGGCAGAGGTCACCGCTCTGTGCTGGGACCCCATGACTCACGGCCAGCTACCCTTACTGACAGAAGATTCTGGAATCAGCAGTCCCCGCAAAAGTTCTTGGCCTCTACCTCGGTGTCCCACATTTGCATGGAGCCCTGGACCACAGGGAGGAGGCTGTGGACCTCAATGTTGCACCCTCTCAAAGATCAGGGGTCAGGAGGCCTCAAGGCACGTGGGTCCTGTGGCCAAGGGGCACTTCTGAGCCTACCCAGGTCTGCTCAGCAGTGACAAGCAAGGAACAGCTGCCCACGGCTGCTGGGAGAAGCTACTGGGAGAGCGGTCAGACGGGACCCTGGTGTGAGGCTGAGGGGCATGTTCCAGAGGCTCAAGAAACTGTGAAGTCCGGGAAGTAACATCTCTATGGTCTTCGAAAGAAGGGATGCATGGCAGCAGGAACCCAGCTAGATCTTTAGGCATCTAACTAGGGCCGGGGGTGTGGCTCTCTGGCAGAGGGCGTGTTTCACACGGGTGAGACCTGGGTTCCCTCCCCAGCACCAAAAATAAATAGATCTATCTTACTACAAAGTTTGTTCTCTTCACTGAAATAGTGACCTTCACATTCGCATAGGTTTTCCAGAACAGTCCACATCCACTAACCCACCCAAGTGTCCTGCTCCCTGGAGATGAGCCTTTTATGCCAAGGTGAGTGAGGGTCTCGAGGGTCCCGGGACAAGTGGCAGGTCAGCTCCCACCTGCCAACCCAGGCCTGTTCCCTGAGCCATTCTCAGACCATGGAGGTACCTGCTGCCACCCCAGGAGGACCAAAGCCAGAGGGAGGCTGGTCTTTGGACGCAAGCAGCCCGCCCTCGGCCTGCTGAGCTCGCCAAGTCCCTCCCTCCTCCCTCAGAAACCACAGTCTCTGTTCCAAAGCCAGAGAAGCAGCCCAACTGCCAGGAAAACAGCTCGTTTCACGTACCTGGGAAGTGGGGAATCCTCTTCCCGTTGAGCTTGTACGAGATGCCAACTTTAATCTCTCCCAGGACGTCCAAGATGTCCAGCTTGGTCAAGGCCAGCCTGTCCAAAAGCCAAGACGAGACAAACCAGAGAACGGTCAGCATGCCGTCACTGCAGCCTCTGTGTTTACAGCGATTGGAGAATAAAGAGTAGGTGACCCACCAAATGTCACCACTGAACAGGCTGGGCAGCGGGAAAGTCTGTCTCGGGCCTTGCGCCCATCTCGGCCATCCAGGTCCCCTACCCTGAGTGTCCCCGTAACCTCAGCTTTCTCCTTGGCCAGTCAGAGCACCCGCTTCTGCCTGAGGCTCCCGCCACACTGCCCCGTAGCATGCCCAGGTGGGGTCCCAGTCCTGTGAGTGTGGTACCACCCAGGGGGAACCGGGGAGTGTAGAACCCATCCCAGCCAGGGCTTCTCCACCATGGTGGAAGATGTGCTGCTCACAGCCCTGGCCCGTCTCACCAGCTGGAGAGGAAGCGGCGAGCCCCAGGAGATAGTCCTGGGCAGCGGGACCTTCCCCGGTCCTCTGTGGAAACCCCTGGTGCCGCCCTGCCTCTCTCTGCTGCACCCCAGCGATTCCATCTGACAGCAGGGCTCCCTTCCTCTCTCACCCAGAGTGAGGGACTTGTGGCAGCCCCTCCCAAGGGCTGTCAGCCTGGGCAGTGCTGCTGGGGAACCACAACCCCTAGGTCCTACCCTGGGCTCGACTCCCTCTGTGGGGTTCACCCCCCAAGGAGAAGGGTCTCAGTGCCTTCGCGGGTGGCCTTTCTGGCTGGGGTTTGGACCCTTCCTAGGATCCCTGAGGCAGCTCCTGGTGGAGCGGGCCAGCTGTGGGGCTGTGGACTGTCTTGCGGTGCTGCTGGAGATACCCACAGCCCTGTCCGCCCGCCGGCCCTGCCCAGGTCTGGAGCCTGTTCCCTCGCTAGCACCGCCCTTGGGATGAAGCTTCTCAAATGCCACTTAGGCATGGTACCCACCTACTGGCTTGTCTGCCCCTGAGCCCTGCGGCCCCTCCAGCAGGATGTCCCTGTGGCCTGCTGCAGACGAGGCCAGTGGCTACCCACCATCCTTCCAGAAACACCCACCTCTGGGAGCCGGATCCGTCCAGGCTCCCGGGACCTCAGGCTCAGGGTACACTGAGCCCCACCCAGCCCAACCAACACAGCACTAATTCTAGGTCCCCTCAGCAGGGATTATTGGTTGGGATGGAACCGGGGCCTTCCATGTGGATTTACTTCACACCTCTATGTAGCCTGTGTCAACCTCTTACAAGTGCTGGGACGCCCTGCCCTCCACGGCCCGGATGGAGCTCAGGGCCACTCTACCCCTGAGCTCCACCCCCAGCCCCTTTTTATTTTTTATCTAGAAACAGGGTCTCGCTAAGTTGCTGAGAGCCTCGCTAAGTTGCTCAGGCTGGTCATGAACCTGTGATCCTCCTGTCTCGGCCTCTCAAGTACTGGGATTACAGGCAGGAGCCACCACGCCCAGCTCAGTGTCACCAACTCAGCTGCACGGGGACACCGTGGCCCTCATCCCTGGTGCTGGGCTCTGCTTCCCCTGAGGGTGTCAGAGGTTGGGCGCCTGTGGGGATGACACATGGGAGGGCTACTCACGCAGTGAATCCGTTGACCATATGTGCGTATCTGAGGATCATCAGGTCCAGCCAACCACAGCGCCTCTTCCTGCCCGTGGTCACCCCCCACTCATGGCCACGGTTCTGTAGCAGCTCTCCGATTTCCTAGGAGAGGACAGAGAATACATACCATCCACCTGCGCCATGATGGAGCCGCGATGGAAACCGTGTGCACCTCTCTTCACTCTCCTCTTCCTCTCGTCCTTCCTCTCCTCCTCTAGCTCCTACTCTTCCCTCTCTTCTTGCCCCTCCTCTTCCTCCTTCTCCTTTCCCTCCTCCTCTTCCCCTCTCCCCTGTCCTTCCCTCTCCTCTGCCTCTGACTCAGGAGAAGCCTTGATGCTGCACCCTCTGACAGGGTCGCCCCCATGTCCCCAGTCTCCCGTGTGTGTGCCCCCAGCCAAGGCACACACCAGTAGGACCTGTGTCCTGGGTGGCTGTGAGCCAGCAAGCCCTCTTCCCTGCCATGCCCCTGCCCCTTCTTCCCTCTTGCACAGCTGAGGCCTTGTCCTGAAGCTTGGCTTTAGGGGGCAAGAGCTATTTATCTCCTCCGCCCTGTCCCTGTGTCCCTTCTGCAAAAGCTCCATGCCTTTTGGACAGGATGCAGAGCCCCCTGCACCCCGACTCCGATTCTCACATGAGCCTGCTCTTCCTTCCTGCTCTGGTACAGACCCTGTGACCCCCTGCCGAGGTCTCAGGGTGAAGCTATGGAAGGAAGGGTGGTGGCTTCTGAGGGTTTGGGGGTCACCACTGTGACTTCCAGAAACACCCCAAGGCTGGAGGATTGGGGGAGGGGGCTCTGTTTTCAGCCCCGATTCTAGCTCAGGAGTGACAGAGACCCTGATTAGATGAAGCCCTGGAAGGGACAAAGATGACCAACTTCTGGGGACAGGGCCCAGAGGAGGAGCTCAGTGTACTCTCTGAGCCCAGGTGGCTACCCCCAAATGAAGGTGTTCTGAAGTGCTCCGAGAGCCGCCACTGGCCTGCGGGCCCCACACACTTCCTGGAGTAGTCATGGGTGCGTAGGCCTGTGTGCTCCTGTGGCTCCCGCCACGCACCCCACCCCATGGCCTCGCAGTCAGCACTCACGTTGATCTGCTCGGTGGGGAAGGCTCCGATGCCCACGCGGGTGGTGTAGGCCTTCACCACACCGTACACATCGCCTATGTTCTGGGGGGGGATGCCCAGGCCCGTGCACACGCCGCCCACTGTGCAGTTGGAGGAAGTCACGAAAGGGTACGTTCCTGCAGGACAGAAGGGTTGGGACTGCGGCCTTCTCAGCCAAGTGCAGTGAGCACTTTGACCCACAGGGCTCCCCAGGCCAGTGGACTGAGGGGCCATCCTGGGAAGTGGTCTGCCTGGGTGCTATGTACTGGGCCATGAGGCTCACATAGGGGTCTGCGATGAGAGGAGGGAAAGGCTGCTCCCAGTGTAGACAGAGGTGGCCTGGCTGTCCCGACGGTGGGTTACACTGGGGTGCATGTGGGGCAGGGAGGACATGCTTTGCCAGGCTCCCCAGTTCTGCTCCTGGCCCCTCTGACCCCCGGCTCCTCCCTCTCTAGCTCCGCCCCCCCTGAAATTAGGAGAACTGGGGACAGTGGAGTCACTTCCATGGCTTGGATGGCACGTGGCCTCAGAAGGTGGCTCAGCCCCAGCCTGCCTCCACGGCTCCCACAGGCAGCCGGGCCCGGCAGATGGGAGAGGCCGCCAGGTTGCGGAGGACGTACCGAAGTCAATATCCAGGAGGGCGGCGTTGGCCCCTTCCACCAGGATCTTCTTGGGGGGACCGTGGAGTGCCTCGTACATGAAGTAGACACCGTCTCGCACCATGGGTCTGATCCGCTCAGCAAAGCCCTGGGGCGTGCGGCAGGGTGAGGCTGCGGCTGGCGCAGGGAGTCCTGCTCCCCAGGAGGACCGCTGGCCCACAGTAACACCCCATGACAGTGCACCCCATGGTGTCGCCCAGCCTGGGGTCACACGCCCCGAGGTCTACACCCACAGCGCCTCACCTTGAGCTTTTTGAGTTGGCCTTCCACGTCTATTTCCAGGGTGGGGAACATGGACTGGTGCTGGTGGGCCAGGTTCTTGAATCTGCACAGGCGACCTTCATTGTGGACCCAAGCAGTCCACACTGGGAACCTCATCCCCGCCCGGCCCCGAGCGCCCCCTTGCCCAGCCAGGGTCTCTCCCGCCAACCTCTGCACCCCCCTGGACTGCAGACAACCAGGTACCTGGTGGAAAACTCGTCAAAATCCGACAGGAGGTCACAGATGCGGAGGCCCGTCCGGGCGGCCTTGGAAGAGTATGTTGGTCCGATCCCCTTCTTGGTGGTGCCAATACTGAACGGTGGGTGCAGGTACTGGTAAGAACCCTGCTGACCCTCACCCACAGCCTGCTGGGGGTCCTGGACAGCACCCCCGTGGAGCCCAGGGCCCACCCTATGAATAAGGGCTTAGGAGGGCGATATCAAAGGTGTCCCCCTTAGCATTCAGGGGTCTGGATGCGGGGCCACTGTGAGGACCACTGGAATCTTCCTCACACAGCGTGTGGGGGAGCAGGGCTGGGGCACCTCCCCTTGCCCCGCTCTGCCTCCGCGTCTTCTGTCTGCAGTCCTGCCTCAGCAGTGAGGACGCTGCTCTTGGCATCTGTCAGCGGCTGCCTCCCCTAGACTGGGAAGCTGGCCCTGCCCACCTGTCCCCACAGACTGCGTGCCCCCCCCCCCGAGCCTGGTAAACAGGCACTCATCCTTGCCACCTGCCTGGCTGCCTGCCCAAGTGTGTGCGTGTGTGGGAGAGTGTGCAAGCAGACCGTCGGCTCTCGAGGCAGGACTGGTGTGCTCACTCCTCTGTCCCTGGCATGTCTGAAGTTCTAATAGATATCTCTGAGTGCACGAGGGAGTGACCGTGGGGTGTGGAGGGGCAGGACCTTGGCATCAAGGCGGGCGTGGCGGGCAGGGGCAGCCGGACTGTCCCAGCTTTTCCAGTTCCCCTGTGGCCCCCGTGCATTGCCAGGGTAGCCCAGGCTGTGGCAGCCAGAGAGGACAGCGTGGGACCCCTGGAGAGGTGGAATACCCCGTATTCTGGCAGGTACCATTCCCCGGGGCTTTGAGCCGGTGGACATCCATCCCTACCATGCCCAGGACTGGACACACCCCGGGCCACAGCTGGTGGGACTGGAGACCCGGCAGAGAGCAGCGCGGACGTACTTACTTCTTCCCCTCCTGCGCTTGGCGCTGCACTTCCTGAAGCCCGTCCACCGCCTGGTGAAAGTCAAACACTGGGCCGAGAGGGAGCCGGGGGCAGGAGAGAGGCAGGGGACAGAGGTTTAGTGGGGGCTTGCCTGCTGCAGCCTCTCCCAGGAAGGGGGTGGGCGAGGTTTGGGATGTGGCCCTCGGAGTCCTGGCCACGAGCAGACACTGGGATTCCAGGCTCCACTCTGCCCCTACTCAGGTGGGACTCTGGGACTCAGTTTCCCTGCAAAAGGGACTAGTGACCCCTGACCCAACTCCCACCTTAAAGCCCTTTGAGAAGGGTAGGGAACCAGGTGTGGGAGCTGTGGGAACAAGGGGGACTTTGTGGAGTCCCCAAGCTCCATGGCCACGGAGGGATGAGGAGGGGGTGCCCTGCACCCTCCAGTGTGCAGCTCACCGAGGTGGGCCCGGTCAGAGATGATGAGCCTCTTCTCCCAGTCCTTCAGACCTGCAGGGATGTGGACACAGGCGGGCGGTGTTCGCAGGTGCGTTGCACTCAGGGGAGGTGTGTTGAAGTCTGGCTGCCCGCCCACCTCCCGTCGGGGTGAGCAGTGGGCAAGAGGCCAAAGGGTCCCCTGCGCTGCACAGTGCCGGCCCTGCCTGCGTTACCTCTTCCCGTGCTGAGGTTCCGGGACAACCCCACATGCCAGAGCTCCTCCCATTCCAGCCTCCCTGCTGGGACTCCCCAAGACGGAGACCGCAGGTGCCACCTGGCCAGGTGATGCTGAGACAGTGGCCCGCGGAAGGGGTTTGGGGCCTCTGGGCTGCTAGCCACTGCCTCCGAGTGAGGACCCTGCTTTCTACAGGGCAGAGGCGGCGGACGCTGAGGAGACCAGGCCGAGCCTGGTTGGGGAGGCCGCCCTCCCTCTTGGCCTATGGCCAGCAGGTGCCCTGTGCAGGGCTGGTAGGTTTTGGGGAGCAGGCCTACCTTTCTTCTCATTCTTCTCTGCCTCTTCAAACAAGCCTGGTAAGTGGATGACCACGCCGTTGCCTGCAACACACCAACACGGGGACAGAATCAAGTCTTGGACATCAGAAAATGTGTGTTTGAAACAGCATGAGATTGGCAGACCCTGGGTCACGGTGCCGTGGTTCGTGGTAGCCATGAGGCGGGGGCTGCCCTGGCGCCCATCCATGGATGAGCGGAAAAGCAACATGGGATCACTCAGCCTTAAACGGGAAGGAGATTCGGACACGTGCCGTGTCAGGATGGCCCTGCAGGACACGAAGCCCAGTGCTACAGAGGATGAGTCGTGAGATCCCACTCGCACGAGGTTCCTAGACACCAAACTCACAGGGACGGAGAGTAGAGTGGCCTTTCCCAAGAGCCAGGGAGGGTGGGCAGTTGTTCAGGTTTCAGAGCTTCCGCGTGGGAAGGGGGAAGGTTCCAGAGATGGGTGGGGTGTTGGTTGCACAGTGATCGCGCTCCTGGTATTGACCCAAAAGAGTCGAAAACTTAGGTCCACATGAAAACCTGCACATGTGGTTAGAGCAGCATTATTCACAGCTGCCAAGACTTGGAAGCGAGTGAGATGTCCTTTGGTGGGCAAGTGGACAAACCATGGCACATCCAGACAATGGAATATTATTCCGCAGGAAACAGAAACGAGCCATCAAGCCACGACAAAAAGATGTGGAGGGACCTCAGATACAGACTGACAAGTGAAACAGCCAGTCTGAGAAGGCTGTGCAGGGTGTGGTCCCAGCCGCGTGACCTTCTGGCAAGAAGCCAGGCCAGCGAGACTGTGGCCTGACAGGGCCAGATCGGCCAGAACAGGCCAGAACATTAAACCAAACTTTGAGACAAACCAGTTCTCCCAAACCCTAGAGATAGATTCCAGGTCACCAGAGTCGGCATAGCGAGGACGGCCCCCTGCCTGGCCCTGGATGACAGGAGCCTGGACACCACCATCACCCTAGTCCCGCTTCTGCTCTCCTCCACCTCGGGGTCCAGAGAGCCCACCTCCTCTGCCTGGCGCGTCAGGACACTCATCCTACTCCTTAAGGACCAGGCGCTGCCCGACTCCCGAATCAAAGCCGGCCAGAGCTTTAAGCTAAACCTGATGTAATTTTATCTTCTGACACTGGGAAAGGCAAAACCATGGAGACAGTACAAAGATCAGCAATGGCCAGAGGTGAGGGAGGGAGGGACGGACAGGTGCTGTGCAGGGACATTTAAGGCAGTGATGCTACCCTGCGTGGCACTGTGCTGGTAAAGACGTGTCCTCGCACATTTATCTAAACCCACAGAACAGCCGGGTGTGGTGGCGCACGCCTGTAATCCCAGTACTTGGGAGGCTGAGACAGGAGGATCGCAGGTTCGAGGCCAGCCTCAACATGTAGTGAAGCTCTCATCAACCTAGCAAGACCCTGTTTCAAAATAAAAACAAAAATAGGGTTGAAGGTGTAGCTTGGAGGTAGAATGCCTCTGGCTTCAATTCCCAGTACCGCACATAATAAATAAATAAATAAATACCATAGAAAACCCAACGGTGTGACCCTGATGTAGACCAGGACTCATGGTGAGGTGGTGTGGGTATATATGTGGTGACACAGGGGCTGCTCTGGCCAGGCTGCTCACGATGTAAGCGCCCCTGGGTTCAATCCCTGGTACCAGAAAACAAAACCACTAGAATTTAAGTAGAAAATGTGTTGGGTGTGTTTTGCCACAGTAAAAAGATGGTAAAAACAACATCCGCCCCGGCATGACTGTTCAAGCACAGAGGCAGACCCCAGTTCCCGCGTGAGGTGGTGCCCAGCTCCGCATGGGGACTGTGGGTGCTGAGGACAGGCTAAAGTTGGTGGCGGTGGTGGCAACCCTACTTTCTAGCAGGTGAACTTTATGATGTGGAGGTCATTCCTTGATAACACTGTCGCGTTTATTGAAATGGCACGAAAATGGGACAGTAGGAGGCTCAGCGGAGGGCGGCCCTGAGGGACCCCAGAACCATGTCACACTGAAGTGGGCTCTGCAGAGATGTTCCATACAGGCAGGACGGAGGCCCAGAAAGGGCAGGTGACTTGCCAGAGGCACACAGCACATTAATGTGGGGCGTGCGCTGAAGGGAGCCTGAACTCGGCCAGAGGAAGCTTCGTGGAGACCACTGCTGCCTCCCCTCCCGGCCCCTCCCTCTGCCGGTCCAGTGGGGCCGGTTATAGCACAGGTTTGGCCGAGGGAGGCGAACCCCAGTCCAAATGGGAGCAACACAGAAGTTGCACAAGCCGCAGGGAGCACAGAAGGTCACCTAAATGTCACCCGTCTCGAAATAACCACGCGGCAGAGGCAGCAGTGCTGCAATCGGAGGGCGCGGAGCCGTCCCACGCTCTGCCCCTTGCGGGGAGGCTTCCGCAGGGGCACTGCCTGCCAGGCCCGCTGCAAAGCCCCTCGTTCCCGCCCAGCGGGGTACAGGGCCCAGCAGAGCGAGGCTGGCCACCAGCTTCCCACAGCAACACCTGCATGGCGGGTCAGTGCTTGTCACGTGGCCTGGGAGCTGGGGAGAGGCTCAGGGACATGGGCAGGCAGGCTACCTCACTGACTGGGGCCCTTGCTGTGAGATGTGGATCTTCGTGACACATTTTGTTCTTGCCCCACTGCAGGAGGGCCGGAGATGAGGCGTGCAGTGAGGGACAGGCTCCCAGCGGTCTGAGCACCGGCTTAGCCCCTCACCCTGCACAGCGCTGCCTCCTTTCTCTGCTGGTGTGCGAGGAGCCAGGCCCTGTGTGCCCAGGCATGTACTTCCTGACAGGGCTGGGGGTCAGATAAGTCACAAGTGTGCCAGGCAGAGCCAGAGGAAAAGGACAAGAAAGGGTCATACTGGGGGAGCGGGCAAAGCTTCCCTGAGCACAAGAGTCTCGGCTGAGAGCAAGCGGAGAGAAGGGAGAGGGAGAGAGCCATGCAGTCTGGAGACCGAGGCAGCTCCCCATTCAGGGGCACCAAAAGGTCATCGGTGGCTGCACTGACTGGAGGCCCAAAAGGTGATGGCTACAGGGCCCTGGCAGGCCAGGAAAGCACAGCCTGGCCCCTATGCATGTAGGCAAGCAAGTGCTCACAGGCGCATGCATGCACCTATGTACACAAACCACCTACATGTGTGTCTATGCACACACACACACACACACACAGGGAGTGTGATCAATCAGCAGAGACCTCGCACCCCTGACCCCTGGAGACCCCAGGCTGTGCCAGCGCCCTCCTCCGCGGGGCTCTGGGGACAGGTCCTCAGGTCAGGCACCTCCATTGTGCATGGGAGAAGAGCCTACGCCTCCTGCATCGGCTCCCACCCTCCCAAGTCCTTCTGCTTCCAGGGTGCATATGTCCCTCCCCCACGCCAGGCTCCTGGACGGCAGGCTGCCCGCGCATACCCTCCCCCTGCAGGCATGGGCAGTCCCGGGGCAGCACTCACCGATGAAGGACACGGCCTTGGCATTGATGATGCCGCTGGGCAGCAGGTGGAAGTCATACTCCTTGCCATCCACCACCACGGTGTGGCCAGCATTGTTGCCCCCCTGAGGACAGAGACCTGGCTGAGCTGACTGTGGGGGGCCTGCCCCACAGGTGCAGGAGCTCCCGGGCACACCCAGTGGTTGGGCTTGGGCAGGCAGGCTCAGGGGTCACTCTGGCACGTGGGGAGGGGTCTGGGCTGGGTTAGTGCCCCTGCTCTGTGGACACAGGGGCTGGGTGGGAGGGGCTCTGGCCCAGGCTGGTCTCAGCACTTCCAGGGGGTGGGTCTCCCAGACCCCAGCTACTGGGCCTCTTGCAGAACCCCCCCGCCCACATACACTCTCTCCCCTGGTGGGGAACGAGGGGCCCATCCTCCTGAACACCAGCTCCCACCCCCATGCCAGCACCTCCCTCCTGAGAATAAAAAAAAAAACCTCCTGAGGCCAGCCCTGTCCTGGGAGTGCCCAGCGGCCTCTGTTGTTTTGGAACTCATGCTGATGGGCTGCAGAGTGGCTGGGCAGGGACCTGGGAGGGAAGTGAGCCCAAAACCAGACTGTGTGCTCAGCCCCGTCTGGCCACCAACCCGCCACTGACCACAGCACTCTGCTCCACGCCCTGGACTCTAGGTCCTCAGGCCCATGGTCAGAGAACAGAGGCCCCCCGGGGGTAGGTGTTACCGAGTTCCTGTCCTGTGCCTGGGGTGACCTGTCACCCACACTGGGGCCTGTTCAACCTGTCCACATGCCCTTGGTGCAGGGGGACGCCAGACCCTGGGGCATGATTGCTATGGCCACCGGGCAGGAGGCCCGCCCTGTATGAATGTGTTTGCTGACAGGCACGCACTTATTTTTGAGACGGCCTGCTGCCCTGGAAGCTGGGACACACAGACACATTCAGGATGCGCGAGCACGCACACACACACACACACACACACACACGCAGCTCTTCTGGGTTTCCAGGCCACCACCTGAGGGCCACCTGGGCCAGGAGGCAAGCTGGGGTCTCCAGGCCCACTTTCTGCCATCAGATGGCACTGCAGCCCCCAGGGCCTGGGACATGCTGATGTCTGGTGCCATGGACTTGTCTGTGGCCTCCTCTCTGGGTCCTGCCCCTTGCTGGGCCATGCCGCCCCTCCTCTCAGACACACCCCATTTTCGAGCTCTGAGCTCCGCCCCATAGCCCCTGCAGCGTGACTCCCACACACGCTCGCTCCCTTGCGGCCTCATGCAGGACTCACAGCAACCCCTCTCCTCCATGGCCCCCTGTTCTTCACAATGCCCTGGACGGATCCACAAGTCCCCCAGATCAGGGAGAGGGCTGATGCCGGGGATCTCGGGCCAGAGGCTTCTCCTCCGGGACCTCTCTTCACACATCAACAGATGAGAGAGCAGGGCTGCAACACGGGCCACCTGATGCGCCTTCCCCACATCTGGCCCTCTGCCATGCCCACCATGCTGGGCCCTGTACCTGTGGCTCTCCTTCACCAGCTGTCTGAGGTGGGGCTGCCAGAGGCCAATTCCACAACACAGTCCCCAGACACCTAAGCCATAGGCTGTAAACACATGCACACAGGTCTGTGGAGCTGTCGACCACGCCCGAGAGGGCAGGCACCACCCAGGAGCCCCTCCCCCAGCCCAGATCCAACCTGGACACACTTCTGTCCCCCATCCAGGCGTGGCTCTGGCCACGGGAAAGTGCCTGCTTCCCAGGTGTGCCTGGGCCAGCGTTGGGAGACCTGGAAGTGCCCGGCAGTCTGATCCAACACAGGCTCTGTGAGCAGAAGACAGTGATGCTGGGCTGCCCACAGGAGTAGGCAGGAAGGATGTGGGGGAGGAGGTGGGGTGCTGGGGGTGGGACTGCACCAGCTGCCATGGTGGGGGGGAGGGATCGGGGAGCGACCCTAGGGAGGCTTTGGACGCAGGGAGAGAAAGGCCTGGTGGGTAGGGAGGTGTGGGTCTGGAGACAGAGAGATAGAGGCCTGAAGGCAGGGAGATAGAGGCCTGCAGGCAGGGAGATAGAGGCCTGAAGGCAGGGAGATAGAGGCCTGCAGGCAGGGAGATAGAGGCCTGGTGGGCAGGGCGGGGAGGAGAGTGGGGTCTGAAGCTCAGGACCCCAGAACTGCCTGAGGAGCTCAGCAGACCTGTGTCCTGTCCCAGGCCTGTGGGATCAGTCCACTGGAGGAGCAGGAGGACCTGACAGGCCCTGGCTTTGGAGACCCCGCTGTGCCCTGCCTCAGCTTGGCAAGTGCATAGTGCCTCCACCTGGTTCACAAAGCAGGTGCACGTCTGTGGTCATGCTTGCCACCTGGGGGGTAAGCAGGGGTGAGGCCTCCATGGTCAGATGGGGAAACTGAGACCCCGAGAGAAGGCAAGTTTGCAGCAGAGCCTGAACTGGGTACTCTCCTGTACACAGCCTCCAGGGACAATGAGGTGGCCAGGGCTGCCAGTCACCATGGCCAGTGGCCAGGGAGTCCAGACACCCGGGAGCGGCCCTGTCCTGGTGCCCTCCCCTATGAGCGCCCAGGGCTTGCGTCAACTGGCTAGAGGACATGGAGGCGGCGGGCACAGACCTGCTATGTTGGGGTAAACACAGGTGCCTGGGCACAGTACAGGCGTCACCGGCCAGCTGGCATCAGGTGACCCAGGCCCAGTGCCTGCTACAGGGCCCGGGTGTCAGGCACAGGCCCTCCCGAGAGGCACATGCCAGTCTGGGACACTAGCCCAGTCTCCTCCCCAGGTGGGCGGCTCTCGAGGGTGGACGCCATCTCGAGCAGACTTGGCCCAGCCCCGTGGGGAGGGCCCTGCTGGCTCGGGCTGCCCTGGGGGTCAGCAGTGGGCACATCTTACAGCCCAGAGTCTCACTGACACCTCAGTCATGGGAGGGAGCTAGAGTCACCCTGGTGGCACTGGCTGAGTCAGGCTGATGGCCGGGCAGAGGCAGGGAGCTCAGCCCTCAGCCCTGATGTGGCCTTGGGTGCTGCCAGCCGAGGCTGACCATTGAGGCTGGCCTCTGAGGAGGGGCTGAGATGTCAGGGCCAGACCTGGGTGGGCCGCTGCTCAGTCCCCCCTCCCTGGAGGTCCACTGGACCCCCATGTCAGGGCCACCTCTGGCTGCAGGTGGAGGCCCCCTGCTGGCCACTCCCCTTCCTGCCCACAGGAAGCCCCTGCCTCCCCAAGCCCTCAAGAGGAACTTCAGGTAGCCCAGCCCAGCCCTCTCCTCTGGTGTCACCCAGTCCTTATCATACCCTCCCAGTGCGGGTCCTAGATAGCAGCCCTCATCCCCTCATCCCTCCTGCCACTCAGGAGTAACCGATGGACAGGGGATCCAGGCTGAGGGTCTCAGGGCAGCCCCTGCCCAGGCAGACCCTGCGTCCAGCCTCCTCTGCCATGTGTCCAGCTTTCTGCAGGGACCCAGCCACTGCCCTGGATGCCGCAGAGAGCGGGGGGCAGCCCTGGCCTAGTGGAGCAATGCACCTAAGCTTAGGGCAGGCCGCATCCTTCAGCCACAGGCAGGGTCCTCCAGGAGTCCTGTGTTAACCACAGGTGGAGCAGGAACCCCAGGCCTGCTGTCCCTGGGAGGAAAGCACCCTGAGTGGTCAACGGGCTGGGCCACATGCGGTGGGCTGCCACGGATGGTCACATATGCGCACTGCACGACTCCAGGGGTGCTGTCACATACCAAGGAGCCTCAAGCGCCTCCCACACCACCTGCCAGGCCAGGAGACAGTCCCTACTCTCAGGAGCATGACCATGTGGAAGGTTCAGAGTACTTGCCTCGAGTGACCTGCACCCCAAGACCAGGCTGGGGATCCAGGGTCGGGGGAATTGAGGAGCCCACTGGGCATAAGGGAGCACTCTGAGGCCCCTGAGGACATAGGTGCCTGCCCATTGTCCCCTGCCCAGCCTGGCCGGCCACACAGCCTCCAGCTCCTTGGTGGTTAAGACAAGGGGGCGCTCTCACTCCTGGACAAATGACGAGGGATCAAGGGAAACCAGATAAACTTGCCCTGACCCCTGCTTTTCCCGGCCCACGCCTCCTTGGGACCTGGGAAGGTAGGGCCCTGAAGTCAGCCCTGGCCTCCCTGGGCTTGGGGCCCAAGCCCCACAGGGACACCTCCCCCTGGGCTGTGTGTGTGCTGGCCATGGCCCTGCATCATGGACACCCAACTCACCCCTCCCACCCACCCTGTAGCTGGAGAGCTGGCCTGCTACCCGCCTTGGCACCCAAGGTTCTGGCAGCCTGAGACCAGCCCCAGTGTCCAGCAGGTTCCTTGTGGCTACCCTGTCTCTGGGCCATCGACAGGGCCTAGCGCTGTCTGCGCCCCTGAGCTCCCCCAGCACACCCTTTCCAGGGCAAACCAGGAGCCCTGCTGGGCCTGTCTTTAGCCATCTGCCTTTGTCCTTCCTAGTTGACCCCAGCTTGGCTCTGGTTGCCCCTCCCCTGGTGCTGCCCTTCCCTAGGAGCCCCCCAGGCTTCCTGCCCCTCCGCTCCCAGAGGCCTGTATCATTCAGATCACCCGATAGCCTTAGGGCCGTTTCCTGCAGTCTGCTGGGCCTCTTGCTTTCCATTACCCCGGTGGGCCCTCCTGGCCCTGCATCACACTTCGCTCTGGTCCGCCATCTGAAGGCCTTGGGAACACTGAGGGGCTGGCTGAGCTGGCCAGGGGGACCACTCGGTGGCCAGGACCTTCTCTTCCCTGGAGGCAGCTGGGGAGGGCTGCATGTGCGCCTGCGTGAGCTAAGGTGTCAGGGCCACCTGCCCCTGCCTCTGGTGGCTGTCCCCTACTCCTGACTCCCACCACTGCTGGGGGGGGGGTGTCTCCCCACACCTCAGGCTTCGTCTGTGGCAGCCTCACCTGCATGTCCACATCCAGGTGGAGCAGGTCTGTGTGCCTGCACAAGCATGTGCCCTGCCCTGATGTCCAGTCAGTGCCCCTGCTCCCATCCACCCTTGTCCTTGAGCCCTTGGCATGGCACCTGCCATCTGCCTGGGGGAGGGCTTCAACTGACCTCTGACGGACCAGCACCCCTCCCCCAGGGCCCACTCAGCCATCACCTCCTCTGACCCTCTGCAGCACTTGCTTCCCTCTGGTATCTGCTCACAGGCTCCTATCATCCATCCATTCCTAAGTGAGTTGTTCTCCCAACAATGGGGCCAGGCCTGGGGGCCACTGAGGTCTGCCTGCCCCTGGCTGCGCAGGGCTGTGTGGCCCTTTCCCCTGGGCCACTGCTCGGTGACCACTGCCCCTGGAGGGTGCAGAGGCACAGATGGGGACTTGCTCTGGAAGCCATGCAAGGCATTCTGGGCCCAAGGCGGCAGCCCTTCTTGTTCCCTGGAGGTCCCAGGAGCAGCCTGGGGCCTGAGGCAGAGCATTCGCAGTAAGCCCCTTGGAGAAAGCTCCGGAGCACCCACAAACCACGGGACAGGCCCGCAAAGCATGGGGGCCAGCTCTGACCAGCGCTGCCACACCAGGGGACACAGGGGAGAGACCCTGGAACCTCATGCCCTGCACACACAGCAGCCCGGAGTGGCCCCAGCTGGACTCCGGCCCTGGCTGCACTGTGGGTGGGCATGGCCCATGAGAAAGCCCCCACAGTATCCTGGTGTTAAGCCCGGCCAGACACCAGGAGCCCCAGCACCCTGCAGGCTGCCTGCAAAGGGAAGGAGGGGGATTTAAAATCTCTACAGGTGTGCCCCCAAGAAGTCAGAGGAAGGCAACTGTGGGCACAGAGGCCGGAGCTAGGACGTGACAGCGTTTGGGGCCCACCTGAGGGGAGCAACTGCACATGGCAGGCCAGTCAAGCTGCAGAAAAGGAAATGCAGGGACACGGAAAAGGAAAGCCTGGGCCTTCCTAGGAGGCAGGGTGGGAAGAGCACACACCTTGAACGTCCATGCTAGGAGAGACCAGGTACTCCAGCACGGGAGGAAGGAGGGCGGCCCTAGCTCAGAAAGACTTGGTCTGGGGGTGAGGGGGGAAGCTGGGGGAGCCAGAGAGGGGAAGATGCTATAGTGGAGGAAGAATTGCCCACCGTGAAGGGGCAGGAGGGTGGCTGGGTTGGGGACAAGCAGTGTCAGTCCAGTGGGGAGCAGGAACCTAGAAAGAGCCCAAGGCCAGAGGGCTGGGAGGTGAGGGTGCTCCTGCAGGGTCCTGGGGTGTACTCTGAGTGTGGCCCCCATGCCTGATATGGGAAGGGCAGGAGCAAGGGCAGCTGTGGGGGCCTGGGGCAGCCCCAAACCACCGCTGAGCAGGCGGGAAGTCAGGTCCCAGGGTGAGTAAGCAGACTTGTGACTGTGCCCAGGGCCAGAGAAGGTGGGGAGCTGGACTTGGTGACAGGTCTGCTGGGCAGAGGGTTAGCCAGGCAGAGCCAGAGCCTGCGCCCTCCAGTGAGCAGGGCAACCCTGAGGACACAGCTGCCTCTCAGGATGGCACTAGGTGCAGCTGCAGGCCAGGTGACGCTTCAGGAGCTCAGGAGACAGGCAGCCTGGCCTGGAGCCAAAGACCTTCCATCCTTCTGGGCAGCCAGCCTGCCACGGAGGGGACTCTGGCTCTAGCCCCTCTGCCCGGCCCCTTGGGTCCATGGCGGAGTCTGGCCTGTGCCTCTGAGCCCTGGCCTCTGGTATCGCCAACGTGTATGAACACACTCCGAGCACGAGGCAGCCTCCCCAGGCATCTGGCCCAAGCTTCACTCTGCCAGCCTCTGACCACCCAGGGTGGTCCTGGGGGGCACAAAATGGGGAGGTGCAGGGAGGCCAGCAGTGGGTGAAGAGCCCCACTGCAGGGAGAGATGAGTGCAGGAAGCCAGGTTCTGATAGCTGGGCCAGGGCTCCTGGGGGAGGGGCTGAGTTAGGGCCCGAATGGGTGCCCAGCTGTAAGCCCAGCTCTAGCACCTTGTCCAGGAGGGGAGATCCAGTGCTGTGGTGGTGGGCATGTGGCAAGGGCTCCAAAGGGGCAGCTGGTGTCACTCTTCAGCTTCTCCCAGCCTCAGTTTCCCCACCGGTAAAGGAGTTCTAGGGGTGGCCTGTTGTGAGGCTGAGGAGACGCACCCTTGGCTTGTCTATTCTCACTAAGCTGGAGAGTCCAGGATCCCAGTTGGGGAGATCCGGCTGGGAGAGGGCACATAGTGGGCCTGAATTCGGGTGATGGGGTCCAGCCTGCTCTGGCCTCTGCTGGTCCTGGCAAGTGATGGGAGTGGGCGGGGTCTGGCCTGTTGACCCTCTGCACAGCTGGGATCAGAGCCTGGCTCCTCAGGACCAACACCATGGAGAGTGTCCACAGGGTCTTCCCCACACCACAGAAGCGTAGGGGGCTGAACAGAGCTGGGAGGTTTTGTGGAGGGGCCCTGAGCACCCCTGGAGCAGAGAGGCCTGAAGAGGGTTAAGGGCCATGGCTGCCCTGCCATGGCTCCCCCAGCACCCTGGAGCTGCTGGTCATGTACCTGGGCTGCAGGGGTCAAGGCCTGTTCCACATACTGCAGGGGCAGAATGTCCCACGCAGAGAGAGTGGGGTCTGAGAGCTGTCCCTGGGACCTGAGGTCCTGGGGTCGAAGGATGCACTCATTTGCCATGGCTTAGGGCTGAGAGGATGGGAGGTCTCCCCATCCTAGCAAGAACTTTCCAGAAAGTCACTGTCCTGTCCAGCAGGTATGGCGAGACAGCGGCTGAGCTCTGTCTGGGGAGGCCAGACAGCCCTGAGCCAACAGGACACTGGGCCAATGGCCTTCTCCAAGGGGGCCTGGTCCAGCTCAGCCACACCTGGAGCTCAGCAGGGAGGCCACACGGCCCGGGGACTGAGCTCCAGCAGGTGCCCCTCCCCATTTTTGGATCCAAACCTCTGTGCTGAGTCTGGGAGCTGGCCCAGTCAGCAAGCAGCAACGCACAGGGAGGGTCCCTCGACCACAGAGAGGTGCCCCAGGAGAGTGCCCGCCCAGCCAGGTCCAGTGTTGTCAGAACAAACCGCACTGGGCAGCCCGCAGCAGGCTGAGCCCTGCCCGGCCCTAGGGGACACAGCCTGTCTGCCCTCTGCGGAACCACCAAGCCACTGGGTCACCCTGGCCTGAAGCCTGAGGCTCCTCCCTCGGGTACGTCAGCCGGAATCCCCCTGAACCCTCCTTCGGGTCCCTTTCCGGCTACACCACCTCCGCCTGCTGACTCACAGGGGCCACCCCCTGCCGGGCAAGCAGCTCGCGGCCTCCTCCACCTAACCCCTGCACCGGGACCAGCCCCGTCCCAGACCCCAGTGGGCGCTAGGTGGTCCTGCAGAATGACGAAAGAGGTGTCTTAGGGGTCCTCTCCATTCTGAGCTGGCTCGGCGCCCACCACCCCCAGGCCCAGCGTCACTACTCGGCAGCCCCACCCCTGAGGATCAGGTGTCCCCAGCTCAGCACTCGTATTTATAGCTCTGGCCCCGGCCACCGCCCTGGGGGAGGGGCAGGCCGCCAGCGGTTGGAGGGAGCCGGGAGTATGCGCAGGGGCTTGTGTGAGTGGCGTGCGCGCCTGCGCGCATGGGGGCGGCCCCGGGGACAGTGCTCCGGAGGAAGGAATCCCAGAGCTGACCCAGGCAGGGCGCGGGAGGACAGGGTCCGTCGGGGCCCCGGGAGGGGGGAGGGACGCGCTGTGCGGGTGGAGGAGGGACCCGGCGCCCCGGCCCGCACCTGGCAGCGGCTGATGATGTCGGCGTCCGTGGCCAGCAGGTCCACCACCTTGCCTTTGCCCTCGTCCCCCCACTGCGCGCCCAGCACCACGGTCACGCGGGAGCCGGTCGCCGCCGCCTCCTGCTGCAGCCGCCCCCGCTTGACGCCTCCTGCGCCGGGGGGCCGGTCGTTGGAGGCTCGGGTCCCCGACATGCTGGCTCGGCTAGTCCGCTGCGCTGGGCCGCCCGGGAGCCCGCCGCTGCCCGCGCACCCGCGCCATTAAATGCCGCCGCCCAGGGCAGGGGGCGGGCCGAGGGCGGGCCCGGGCGGGCGCGGTGACGCGCCTCGGTGACCTGCGGCCGCAGCTCCCGCCCCTCGCCGCCGCCCAGGAGCCCGGCGGGTTCTCGAGCAGGGGCGCGGAGACGGGCGGCGGCGCAGACCCTTGACCTGCGCGCGATGGCGAGTCCACACGGCCAGGGCGCCGCGCTGCGTCCCCGCCCCGCCGGCCCCACCCGGCCCGGCCCGGCCCGGGACTCCGGGTTCCAAACTGTGGCGTCCGTTCCCTGCAGGGCGGGAATACGGTTTGCAAAAGGAGGCTGCGTGTTCCCCGCCCACCCAAAGGGTCCGCGCGCCTGGCTCTACTTGACCGCGAGGAACCGGGGTCCCGGGACGGGTGCGCCCCCTGGGGGCCGCGGAGAGACGTGCCCAGTCCCAGCGTCCTCCCGCCTCCCACCCCCAGCCTTGCAGGTCCCCGCGCTGTGGCGCTCAGTCTGGCCGTTGCAAGCAGGGGGACCCAGCACGGAGCAGCACCCAAGTGTGGGGTAGAGGGACCTGCTGTCAGGGCCACCTGATGTGCACTGGCCCCTGGACGGCCTAGGTATCCAAGAGGCCCCACACCAGACCTCCTTCCTGTCTCAGTGGAGGAGGAACTGGGGCTGGGAGGAGGGCTGTAGTCCCCGGAGGGGCTCTCAGCTGGTGCACTGTGTCCCCCCCCCCAAATGGAGCCCTCCGATGGCTGGGAGAGGGGACTTAGGAGGGATTCCAGGTCTGGGAGGCAGGACCCTCTGTTCCTTGGGGGGCTTTCAGTGCAAAAGGGCCCCATGACTGACCTCTGGACTCAGCTCACAGAGCTGCGGGGTTCCTCCGGCTCCTGGGGTGCTCCCAGGCTTGTGACAGGGAGCCCCGGGGACTGGACCATGGCCACCTGGAAGGGAGTGGACCCTGGGCTTGTCCTGGTCACTGGCCCAGAGAGAGTTACTGGTTCCAGAGCAGCAGAGGACTGTGGGGCGCCCCTGCCTGGGGGAGAGGGGCTGTTCGTAGCCAGCTGCGGCCTCTCTTGCTATGCTCTGACAGGGCAGACACTCCTCTTCCTCGGCTGCTCTTGGGGGGATGCTGCCATGTGGATGACCATGTCCCCAGGACAGAGCTACAGCCTCTATGTGCAGGTTGCACGGCCGACCTTCCTCCATACCACCACCATGGGGCAACAGCTGGCTGGGGTGGGATGTAGATTGAGCAACTGGGCCCCTAGGAAGCCGCTGGGGCAGGGGCCAGCGGGCCTGGTGCAAGGTGTGGTGCTGTGGAAGGTGGAGCGGACTGATGCTACCTCAGGACTGGAGATGGGGATGTGGCCCAGATGGAGCTGGCGGTGTTGGGGAGGGTAGATGAGGGAGGAGGGAGACTGTAGCAGAACAACCCAAGGGGGTTAAGGTGGTTTTGTCTCCAGATGACAGGAACTGAGTGTTATGAATGCCCAATTTGAATGTCACATCAGAGGGGTGCTTACTCTTGGCCCCTTGGGGGGGCAGTACTGAAGGCCTGAGAGGGGGACACCAGCTCTCCTTCCTGGGGACACCTGAGGCTCTGGGCCAGTGGGTGTGTGTCAAGGCTCATAGGGACCAGGGAGACACCTTGACTGTCCCACCATGGGGGTTTAGATCAGCTGTGTAGGGCCAAATGCTGGCCTGGGGCACTGATTCTCCCAGAACGGAGACTATAAATAGTCTTAGGCCTGGTTGGGGGGGGGTGCTGTCAGGGTTTTTCTAAAAACAGCCCAGTCCAGACCCAACAGCTGGGGATGCGCCAGTCACATGGTCCAGCCTGAATTAGAACACGCCCCTCCCCCACAGCAGGCCTGTCACCAGGGTGGTGGACAGAACAACAGTCACCAAGCCTGGGGGCTCCGGCCTTGCTGCTCCATGACCTCAGATAAGTGGCGTCGTGGGCCCAGGAGTGGATGGGCATGGCCACCTGTGGTTTCTGCTCTTTGGGGCCACCGTGGCACTGCGTCAGACATGGAGGCCGGAGGCCCACCGATACCTGTGCCTCCCCTTGAATCTGTAAGCCTGCAAGGTGCCCTGTATTCTGTGTCCACCGGGTTTGCTTTGAGTGTAACCCACTTAGCTGATCCCCCAGGGAAAGCAGCCTCTGGGGAAGGCAGTGGCGCCCTACTGCTGGTATGACGGGTCGGGGGGCTGGCACTCGCCCCCAGGAGTGCACAGCCCAATGCTCAGCTCAGTTTTACTTGAAGATTTATAAGGCGGGCAAGGAGATGAGCTGTTCAACTTAAAAACAACAGCACAAGCTGGCCTGGAGAGTGGGGTGGCCACTTGGAAAACAGTTTTGGTTTCTTAAAAAGTTAAATGTAAACTTGGCATGTGGTCCAGCCAGTCTTCCACTAGGAATCCACCGCAGGGAAATGAAAACGGTCTGCAAGAGGACTACCATGCAAATGTTCGTGGCAGTGTTGTTCACAAAACCCCCAATCTGGAAATAGACTGCCCCCCGTGACGGATGAACAGAGAGGTGGAAGGAGTCTAGGGACGCATGGGACAGACACGATGTGGGACGGAGCACTGCTCCATGCTGTAACATGGATGCACCTTTAAACATAGGTGAGAGAAGCCAGTCACGAAAGAAAACACTGAATGACTCCGTTGTCAGAAAGTGTCCACAAAGGCAAATCCATGGAGACAGAGCTGGTTAGCAGGGCAGGGGCGGGGGTGTGGCTGCTACTTGCGTACAGGGAACTCTTGGGGCTGATGGGAAACATCTAAGCCTGGCCCATGGTGATTGTTTTACAACCTTGTAAATTGGTTGAAAGACAAATCAGGGTACCACACACTTTGCAAGATTTGCCATATGCAGATTAAGCCCATCTCGCCACTGCGGATGACGGCCATTCAGTCCTGTCCTGTTCTAGCACCCAGGGTACTCAGGCGGCCCGCCCTACCACGACACTCCCTGGGGCTCCAGGGCCCTTGGCAGACACTTGTTGAATGAGCGAGTGAATATTTCCATGGAGCAGAGGGGCCGCGCTGGTGTCGTGCAGGACCGTGGTGTGCCCTCGGAGCAAAGGGAACCCTAGCACTGTCGGAAGGCAGTGGTGGCCACTCCTGCAGCGCCTCACACCTGGCCTGGGCACAGGCTCTCTGGACGGTGCTCAGGGAGGTTCTGGGGGAAACTGGCCCAACTCAGGCAGCTGGATAGGGTACAGACTGACCACAGCCTTCAGAGGGGGTGGGAGGCCTGGGCTCGGCGGGCATCTGTGCATGGGCAGTGGTGTCCGAGGCGAGGCTGCCCTGCCCCCATTGCAGCCCCTTGCTCCCTCATGGGCTGGGGCTGCCCAGCTGGAAGGAGCCGTCCACCAAGGGCACCCGTCTCCTTCCCTCCACCAGGAGCATCCAAGGAGCCCGGCTACACCTGCCCACAGCCCGTCTGCTGCTCAAGGCTGTCGCCAGGTTCCCTGACCCACCCTGTTGATCACAGCTAAGACCCCAGACCCGGCACAGCCACTGCCCTCAGAACATTCGGGAACCCACACAGGCTCCTCCTGTTTCCCATTTCCACAAGGGCAGCAGAATTCATGTGCCCACCCACCCGCACACCTGTCTATACACTGACCCACCCACTCATCTCTCCACCACCCACTCCATGACTCTGTCAAGCCACGACACGTCCACCCAGCCTCCCCTTTCCATCTGTCTGCCCCTCTGTCCCCCACACTGCCCAGCTGTGCTGAGGAAGAAGACGGACAGTCAGGCCCCGCAACGCACTGTCCAGTCCAGTCCCACCACCTGCCCACATCAGGCTCACCACGGCAGTCACATTGGCCAGCCTTGTTCTTTATTGGTCAAGTCCCTGCAGCCTCAGCACTCACGCCTGGGGTGGGGAGGGCCAGGCAGGCTGCCCCTGCGGGGTGGACACTGAGGACAGGAGCCACCTGCTGTGAATTACCCTTTAGCTGCCTGGGTGGACCCTTCTTGTTCCCTGGGGCCAGTGTAGGGCAGGGCGGGCCTGGCTGTGCACAAGGCAGGCCCTTCCCCACCCTGGGGGGCTGGACATACAGGTAGGAGGCCTTGGCCTGCCCATGACACTGCCTGCAGCTTGCCTCTACCCCAGGCCTGGAGCTCCTCCCCAGTCCCAGCTCGGCTGCCTCAGAACAACAAGGACCCCAAGAGAATAGTATCTCGATTAAAAACCAGCTGAGCTGATGGGAGGCAGGGCTGGAGCCCATTAGGGGGACTATATCTCCTGAGGGCCGCAGAGGCGATGTGGGCACAGACAGGAGGCTGCCACCTGCCCCATGGTGCATGCAGGTGCAAGGTCGGGGGTCCGAAGCAGATCAGGAGGCTGTGTGCGTGCAGGAGGCCCAGGAGGGTGCCAGGCCCTGGGCGTGATGCCCCAAGAAGGCTCCGGGAGGGCCTGGCCGGGTAAGGCACGGAGTTTGGGTTTCTCAGGGGCCCAGTCCCAGCCTGGCCCCTGAAGA
Source organism: Glis glis (assembly GCA_004027185.1). Classification (NCBI taxonomy): domain Eukaryota; kingdom Metazoa; phylum Chordata; class Mammalia; order Rodentia; family Gliridae; genus Glis; species Glis glis. The sequence goes on along the minus strand of PVJS01014710.1, from coordinate 10,763 downwards.
GCCTTGCTCAGCAGCACGTCCAGGGCCGCTGCTGTGTTGAGGATGGTGAGGGCTCTCTCACTTGGCTTTGGGCTTGGGTCTGAAGCCTGTGGGGAGAGGAAATGACATCGTAAGTAGCCTTGCTGGGCACAGCTCTCGGTGTCCATGTCTGAGTCTCAGGTCCCTGTATCCCTCCATGACCACTGCCAAAGCTGTGCTGTGTTTCCCAGGTCCACTCTGACCCCCTTTCTCTGGGGCAGCAAAATTCACCCAGTTGGAAGGTACCAAAATGACACAAGCAGATTGGCTCCTGAGGAGGCTGCGTCCCAGCCAGCCTTAGTGCCCCGAGCCTGCTTCCTCTCCGCTGAGACGCCCGTCCACATCACTGTCCACAATCACTAACCCACTGGCCCCTTGTGCGGGACTCTGTCCCGCCTGATCTCTCTCCAGCTGGGAGCTGAGGGCCCTGGGTCCGGTGTGGGCAGCCCCCTAACCTGGACTGCCCTCCCCCAGTTGGCCCGAAGGCCCTCTGCCAACATCCCCTGTGCTGTCTGGTCCAGGGCCCAGAACCACGCGGTATCCCGGGCTCCAGGGTGACTGGGCAGGCTCAGGTTTGAGAACCACTGCTCCAAAGACAGAGCGAGAAAATGCATGAAGCAGCAACAAAATCACTTAAAGGGAGATTTCAGTCCCATCCCCATGGCAGGAAACCAGGAAGAATGGCCGAGGCCGGCAGGGGAGCGCAAGCCCACGGTGAGCTGGGAGCCGAGGAGGGGGGCTGGGGAAGGGAGGGGCTGCCGGTCGGAGTCCCAGTCCCCATCAGAACACAGGATCTGATGAAGCACCACGCACTGGATATACACAGTCGAGAAAGGCAGCGACGGGGAAAGCTCTACAAGGGATGATGGACAGAAAATCTCGGTGCGAACTGTGCTGCCAGCTACAGGGGTTGAGGAGGGTGGGAGGTTCCCAGGGGTGCATGGTTCCTGGCCTCACCCCGCCCTGCACTGCTCTACGGTGGCAAGGTCCGTGGAGACCATCACCTTGGCACGAGCCCAGTGCGCACCTCAGAAAACGCAGGGTACATGGCGCTCACACCCTCCCCGACGCTCTAGGCCACAGTTCCTTTCCCCACACAACCTGCACCTACTGGGGGAGGGAACCAGACACTCACAGTGAGGGTGTCTTTCCAAAACGCAATGGTCAAATAAGACAAAGGAGGCTGGAACATGCTAGAACTAAGGAGATCAAAGAGATGTGCTAGCCAAGCATGCCTGGTTTCTAGATAGGATCTTGTTTCCCAAACACCAAAGCACTGACTACAGGAGGCACCGGGACAAGGCGCATGGCTGCCCCCAGGTTAGAGAAGTGTCACTGGGCGTGAGGTATCTGCCTGCTCCCTGCCCAGCGGCCCTGCCCTCAGGAGGAATCTGTGGGTGGATCTGGGGGTGACCCTGAGACGACTCACTAGCGTTACAGGGCCATGCGGGAAAGAGCTAACAAGCCTATGTTGTGCACATTTTTGCAATCCCAAGGAGAAGGTGGCATTCGTGCTGATCACAAATTTCCTGTTGGATTCACATTTTCCAAATGAAACACTGGGAGATGAGGGAAGGATTTCTCCCTCCCTGGGGAAGACCGAGGTCAAGCACCTGCAGACCGAGGCAATGCCAGTAGTGGAGCAGCACGGCACTGAGCAGATCGGTCACTGGATGGTGGCCGCAGGTGGCTGCTGCCCTCCAAGCCTGCAGACTCACACTCCCACTGTCCCTACACCCAGGCCACAGCTGGGGCAGGGCTCAGGGGCTGCCTTACAGCCTCTGAGGGGTGCCAGTGCCCTTCTAGCACAGGGGACAGTCAAGCTCAGAAAGTTACCTCAGGGTGCAGGCCAAGGGAGGTGGGGCCCCGACTGGGGCAAATTGTAAAGATGAGTGCACCTGTCTTGCTACGGTCTCGCTTGCACTGGCACCAGCAGACCTCATCCCTGTGCCTTGACCCTGACCTCGGGCCCAGTGGTCAGCACCTCTATGGTGTGAGCCAGATGTGGGCCGCTCTGAGCAACACTGGAAATGCTGGGGGGCCCTTTGGCTGGTACTCATGGGGCTCTCCTGCCCTCTAACCCGATTCCCCCCCATCAGGCACAGGCCGGGAACATGGCAGGGACCCATGGTTGGGCTAGCTACGTCTCTCGGCCTCTCTGGTCTGGCTGCCCTGCCCAGTGTGAGACCCATATGGCACATGCTGGGGGAAGCCTGCATCTAGACAGGGCCCCTGCTGTCTCGAGGACCTGGCCACAGGGAGGTGAGACCTATCCACCTTTTTCCTGGCACTGTCTGCCCTTGGGACCACCCCTGTCTCCTTACAGCCTCCCCGGGACATGCTCGGCCAGCATCTGAGCCCCAGGAGGCCCAGACCTGTGCAGAGACTCAGAGCGAAGGTGTCCCCCCACCCCCAGGGGGCCCAGGGGTCAGCAGAGCCACAGGGTTAGCGGGGCTGCAGCTATGGCTGAGACATGGGATAGGAGCAACCTCAGACCATCCTGATGTGCCAGGTGATCAAGCCACCTCCAAGACCTAGCACTGTGCCGCAGAGGCCCTGGAGTCCCACTCCCCCAAGGGGGCCAGCTTGGCCCTGTCCACCCGCCCTCTCAAGGCCCGTTCGCCTGAGGCCAGCTCTGAGGTTGCGTCCTGCCACAGCAGAGTAGACGAGAGAACCGGGTTTGGCGACCGACTTTCCCCAGCAAGGGTGGGACAGAGAAGGAGCCCACCACCAAGGGTCACCGAGGGTCTGCTGACACGCACAGTGGGCTGGAGAGAAGCCAGGGTTAGTGTCCAGGAGGGCGGGACAGCAGCTCAGGCCCCAGCGCCCCGCCACCGTTAGTCCACAGAGCGCCAGGCTGCGTACGTACCTCACTGGATCACACACAGTCTTTTTGTTTTATTATCATCAGAATCGGGGGCAACCTCTGCTTTCAAATAAAAGAAACGCACTCAGTAGCTTATCACACGGGAGCAGCCCTGTGCTCGGAGCGGGTGGGAGCTGCTGGGGCCTCTTCAGCCCGGCCAACACCCTTGGTCAGGGGGGAGGGAAGACACGCCACGGGACCAACGGCCCAGTTCCCTGGCCACCGAACCAAATGCAGCCGTGAGTCCAGGAGGCTGGTGCCAGAGCCACCCTTGCAACGGCTCTGCCCTGCGCCCTGCAGGACGGGTGTAGAGGCAGGAATTAATGGGTCGAGGGTGCAGCGAGCCAGGTGGTGGGGTGCCCGGCTGCCCTGCCGTGTGGAGTGCTGCTGCTTCCCTCCTGTAGCTACACTCTGGACTACCCACCCTCCCGGACGGTGGTCGAGCCCACAGCACCTCCTGGGGAAGTGGGGACCGGCTGGACGGCAGGCCCAGCATGGGGCGGATGAGCTCTGCCTGCATGCCCACATGCCCTGTGCCCCCGAATTACCTTCCTGGCCCCTCGAGGGGCGCTTCTTCCTCCGCTTGCTGGTCCCCTTTGAGGCCCGGCCCCGGGCCCTGGGGAGGGTGCCAGACCCTGAGGAATCCGTCACCACGTCCTCGGAGAAGGACTTGTCCAGGGATGTGTCCAGTGCAGACTCTGGGGCTGTGTCCTCTTCCTCCTCCTCCTCCCTTCCAGGGCCTGTGGCAGCAGGGCCAGCACTGTGGCCATGGATAGCTGCGTCTTCCGGTCCCTGGTTTGTGCTGTCTGCCTCGGCCTGGTGGGTGCCCCACAAGGCTTCAGGGTCCTTGGTGTCCTGACTTGAGCTCTTGGCCCCAGGGGGCTCATCTCCAGAGAATGTGAGGGGCTTCAGGGCCCTAGCGTCTCCCAGAGTCACTGGCCAGGCCCCCTCAGAGGGCTGGGGGCCTGGGGCGTCCTCAGAGACCAGGAAGTCGCTGGCATCCACGTACCAGGAGGAACGCCTCTCCTGGGGCTGGGGACTACTTTCCTCCCCAGGGATTAGGGGGCTGGGAGCCACGGCGTCCACGAGATCCCAGCCCTGCGGGTCGCCGGCCACTGCAGCATCAAGGCCTGGCTTGGAGGCGGGGTGGCTCGTGCCAGCCCTGGGGCCTTGAGCAGGGCCGCTGGCAGGCACTGTGGATGGAGCGGCGCATCAGAGAAGGGCAGTGGCCACCCTGGGGCCATCCTAGCCCTGACCCGGGCGCCTTCCCAACCCCTGGCCTGACACCTTTGAACTCCACCTTCATGGCCCCCAGTGTAGCTTCTGCAGGCCAAGCCCGCCCAGCATCCTCACTCTATAACATGGGACACCAGAGGATACCCAAGGGGCCGCCTGAGCCATTCCTGTCCCTAGGAGCAGGGACCCCTCCCACAGGGCCTGCCTGTCTCCCCACCTCAAGTGCCCGGAGTCCCAGGTCCGTCCATCCTGGGCCACCAGCCCCATCCCTGGCTGCCTGGGGGCTGGACAGATGGTGTCCATGCCGCAGCAGAGCTGCCCCACCGGCCCTGTGTTGTGCCCTCCTTCAGGACCTCCAGGGCAGCAGGGGAGGGCGGGGGTCCCTCTCCACCCCAGGTCGCGGGGGCTCCCCAGAGGAAGGCATGGGGCGGGGATGGTGGGAGGGGGCCATAAGCAGGAGGAGGCCAGGGTCTCACCAGACTCTGTCACCCTTGCGGGCTCTGCCGAGGCTGCCTTGCTGCCCGCCTCGCCGTCCCCTCGGCCACGGGCCGTCTTCCGCAGCTGGAAGCCCTTGCGGATGTCGGCCAGCAGGGCATCGATCACGCAAACCTCCTCCTGCCGCCCGGGCCCCTTCCTGACTGAGGAGCCAGAGACCCTCAGAGAGCTGTTCTCGGGACCCTGGGGCCACCGACGGCCACGAGGTCCCAGTGGCAGAGGTGGTGCCCAAGGACTGGGGGAGTGCCCATCCCGACCCTGGCGTTGCCCGCACCCGGGTGGGTGCCCAGGTCCGTCCCTGCCCCCAGCAGCACCGGCCTCACCAGCCTTCCCGTCCTCGCCCCGCGGCCTCCGTGCCTCCTCCTCCGCCAGCTGCTGCTTCCTCCTCTCTGCCTTTGCCACCTGCTCCTTCCTGTCCTTGTTCTCCTGCCCAGGCACACGGGAGCCTGTCACCCCAGCCCTCGGTGGCCCGGTGAGCCTGGGTGGGCATGTCCCTTCCCTGCGCTGGCTCACACGCCTGCCTCCGCCCACACCTCTCGGAACTGAGGGGCCGCTTCTGCCCAGCCTGTGAGGACAGCAGGGGCCTGGGGGACCCCACTCTGGCCTGAGGCGGCCCTACCTTCAGGGCGCGGGTGAAGAGGTCGCGGAAGGTCTTCATGGTACTGAAGGTGTCCTCCAGGGAGAGCTGCTGTGGCTCCTCACACAGGTAGTCGGCCAGCTCCAGTTTCTTCTGCTCGATGGCCTCGAACACCTTGTCCAAGGCCTGGGAGGCCGCGATGCTGGCCTGTGATGGAACCCGGTCACCACCCAGTGCTCCTGGGCAGGGTGGGCAGGGAGGGCCAGCCCCACTAGCCGCAGCAGGTGACAGAAGTCTCCCTGCAGGCGGTACAGCCCTGCTGGTGTGCACCTGGGCGCCTGGGCCCCAGGACCAGGGAGGGCCCTCTGTGACAGAAACACTAGAGCCAGGAGGCTCCACCCCAGAGGTCCCCTCCACTCTGCTCCATCCTCATCCAGGCCTCTGCTCAGCTGCCGCCCACCCACCTCACTATTTTTATTTTTTTGGTTCTGGGGACTGAACCCAGAGGCATTCCACCTCCAAGATAACACCCAGCCCTTTTTATATTTTATTTTGAAACACTGTCTGGCTAAGTTGCTGAGGGTCTCACTAAGTTGCTGAGGCTGGCCTCAAACCTGCGATCCTCCTGTCTCAGCCTCCTGAGTACTGGGATTACAGGTGTGCACACCCACCTGGCTCCCATGGCTCCCAGCTCACTTTCTACCTGCCGCAGGCTAGGGGCAGCCTTCCCAGAGGCCCAGGCGGCCTCTCCTGCCAGCCCGCTCCCGCCTGCTTGCCTGGATGCGCTCCGCATACTGCTCCTGCACCTCCGCGACCGAGGTGGACACCTTCCGCTCGGTCTCCAGAAGCTTCTTCAGGTTGGCGCTGGCCTCTGACCGGATGACCTCCAAGTTGATCCTGAAAGGGGTCAGAGGGCCAGGCCAGGTCAGGGGACAGTGGACGTCCAGCCATGCTGGGACTGTGCAGCCCTCACCTGTATGGCCTGGGGATGACATGGGGCCCTGGCCACACCCACCTGGGGACCCTGGGGCCTCATACTCCAGGTGCCAGGAGCCTGGTGTCAGCTGAGGCCCGCTGTGCAGGGCTCGAGTGCCCGCTGTGCAGGGCTCGAGTACCCGCTAGAACAGGCCCTCGCTGCAGTCCACGGTGCTCAAACACCAACCCCTCATGGTCAGCCTGTCCCCACTCCTGTCCCTGAGGCCCAGCAGCTCTGGGGCAGTGAAGCCTGTGCGGGATGCCTGGCCCGGGGTCAGGTGGCTGGCTGCCCTCCCAGGGCCCACTCTGGGAGCAACAGGACTCCCTGGCTTCGGTTTCCTTGTGTGCACCTTGGGGTGGCACAGCCTTGCTGTGAAGGGTGTCGTGAAGGGTGATCTTGTAAACAGGCCGAGCCAGCTCAGGCAGCCCTGCCCGGCCAGGCCTCACTTCCCATCTAAGCCCCACGGGGACAGGCTATGGCAGACACAAGGTCCTGTCCCCAAGTAAAAGTTGACCTTCTATCAGGCAGCAGGTCCTGGGAGCTACGTGGCTATGCTATAGTTGTGAGACCCGGCCCAGGCCGGTGCCTGACTGGCAGGGACCAGGGGTCAGGGTCCAGGCCTGGGCCACGAGGGGACAGGGCTGGTGAAAGCCACCTACCCTGCCGCTTGGGAGGGCTGCTCCAGGTCCCGGGGCAGCTGCAGGAGGTCTGGGTGGCTCTTTTCCACTTCCTGCAATAGGACGTGTCCAGTGAGACCCACTTTGGCCCCACTCTGGACCCAGGGATGCCCCCATCCCAGCTTTAACTTAGAAATTGAGGGACAGAAGACCCTCAGTCTTTGGGGCCTCTGAATCCTTCCTGGGCCTGACTGGGACCTTGTGGCAGTTCTGTTTGCCTAGACTGCCCCTTGCCAGATGGCAGTGGGGTGCAGGAGGGAGGAGACCCGGGGGAGGGGCGGGGTGCAACCCCAGCTCAGGCTGACAAGCTTGAGGTCTTCCTGGAATGGGGACAGGGCGGGGCACGGGGAGGGGGGAGCACTCTGGCCCGCAGCCCACCTCCAGCACATGGTGCAGCAGCGTCACACGGTTCTGCTGGGATTTGGTCTCTGTGAGTTTCAGCAACGTGCTGATCTTGAAGCCGTCAGCATCTCCTGTGTGGCTGCCCTGTGAGGGGCAGGGGTAAGTGAGGGGCAGGGAGCGAGTCTCCCTGCTCCCCCGTGGGGCTGGCTGGGCTGCAGGGGCAGCTCCTGACTTACGTAGTTGAGGAAGTTCCCAATTTTCAGGATCAGCTGGCAGAATACGGGTAGCCGCTGGCTGGTGAGCAGGCCTGTGGGTGGTCAGGGCTGAGGGAGGCTGCCGAGGCCCAAGGCCCCCGGAAATCCCTGGTGTGGGGTCTGGCTCCTCACTCCCTGTCCTCAGGCCCCCTCCCCAGGCTCAGCCCAGCACTGGGAAGGACTCTTCACTACCTCCAAGCGCAAGGCTCTGGAATGGTCCCCCAGTGTCAGTGCTCACTGAAGCCACCCCTCCCCAGGGGACTGATGACCACCACCCTGTTTTCCAGGTCAGGACACAAGGGTACTGAGAGGAACCTTCTGGAACCTGTGGCCACCTGGATCTCAGCTAAACATACCCTGGGGCTGAGGGGAGGGTGGCCCTACTGGCTTATCAGCTGAGACGGAAGCAGATGCTCACTGTGTGTGTCCTGGTAAAAGTGAGCACACCCTGGTCATCCGGACCTTTCCACGTCCTTCCCACTCCTTGCTCAGAGGTGCTGGTATTCGTGCACACGCGTGTGTGCACACCTGCAACTGTGTGTGCATTTGTGGGAGTGTGAACATGTATCTACTCGTGTGCATGACTGCACAAGTGTGTACATGAGCGTGCTTGAGTACACATGCGACTGAGCGCATATGCAGGCATGTGTGTGTTTGTGTGTGTCTCTGGCTGCAGTGGTGGGGACAGGTAAAGGTGGGCACCTGCACAGGCACTCTGAGTGGCTACCATGACACTGGCCATGGAGGAGCCTGACCCGTTCCTTCCCATGTGGTGGCCGGTCCCACCTGCCCCACCCTTCCCTGGCACTCACTCTCGCAGGCGGCGAGCATCAGCTGGGCCTTGGGCCGCACCATGTCCAGCACGACGGCCGTGCCCTCGCACAGCAGCATGCACTCCACCCGCAGCTGGTAGCTGGCACACAGAGCAGGGGTCAGGGCCTGGAGGTGCCCTCACCTGCCGGCTCCGCAGCAGGGGCTAGAGCCCACCAGGCACGGGGATCTGGCAGGCAGGGCAGAGGGAGGGGCCCATAGCCTGTCCCCAGGACAGAGGGGGCCCAGGTGGGGGCTAGAAGGAAGACCCAAGTCCTTTGCAGCCAGGGAGCGGGCAGGGTGGGGGAGAGGCTCAGGGAGGCCTTCTCGGGAAGGCTCTGGCCTCTTTGACGGGAAGGGCGAGGCACATGGGCACCAGTGACTTTGGAAACCAGAGGACTGCCCCCTTCCTTCGGGGCCCCAGGCTGCACGGCCTGCCGCCTGCGCTCTCCTTCCCAAAGCTGTGCTCTGGGGCCCCAGGGTGCTGTGCTCACCAGGGAATGTCCAACAGGAGGACGTAGAACTGGTCGGCGTTGGCCAACTTGGTCCGCTCCTCTGTGAATGCCCGCAGGTTCTCAATCTGCCAGGAGGTGGCCATGTGGGGGGTCTGCCCGCCAGCCCCCTCCTCAGGAAGCCCTCAGGACTGCTCCCGGCCTCCACCAGATCACACCCGGTGCAGTCGCTGCCTGAAACAGGGTGACCTGGCACTCCCCTCCCTGTCCCGCTGTGGTCAGTCCAGGGTCCCCGCTTACCTCGTGCTTCTCTGGAAGCAGCTTCAAGAGCTGTTTGAGAACCTCCACGTCAAACTTGGCCGTGTCCCCAGCTCGGATCATGGCAGTGACCTCCTCATTGGAGCTAGAGGGAGAGAGAGGATGGGGGTTGGGGAGCACAAGTCACCCCACCAGCCCTTCTTGGGACCTTGACAGGCAGGGTCTCCTTACACACCCATGAGCCTGCTGAGGCCAGGGCTGGTGGGTCACAGAGCGAGTCACCTGCCCAGGGTCACACAGTAAATGAGACTCAAGGCTCAAAAATGCACTCTCCCCATATGTCTCCCCTTCCCAGGGGGCTACTCAGGAGACAGGGGGCATGGCTCAGGGGCACCCAGTGAGCTCCCTGGCAGGGGCCAGTGCCCGATACCTACAGTGGGAAAGACATTGGGGCCCTGAGTTTGCCACAGCTTGTCTGTGGCCTTAGGGGACTGTCCCAGCCACTCTCTGGGCCTGTTTCCCCCAGGAGCCTGGACTGGTGGTCTCCAGGGCCCAGGGCCATTACTCCACTGACGTGCCCTGGATGAGCATGCACTACCCAGGGTGGCCTGCAGAGGGCACTGCTGGGCTGAGCTGGGAGGGACCCATGGAAAGAAAGGGCAGGGACGCGGCAGGAGGCTCAGCAGTGAGGCTCACCATTTAAACTGCTTCAAGAAGATGTTGAGGTTCAGGCTCTTCTTGGAGTCAAGAAAGGTGACCTGAAAAAGCCACCACATAGCTGGTACCCAGAGGGCGGTGTGGCAGGCCACCCGCCTAGCCTCACCCCGTCCCTACCTCCTTGGGCTCCTTCCTGGCTGGAGCAGCCGAGGGCTCCTTGGGCTTGGCGGTGGGGAAGGAGAAGAGCTGCTCGATGCTGGAGAAGTCGGGCTCCACCACCTCGGTGCCGGGGCTGCTCAGTGTGGCCCACATGGAGTTGCGCTCTGCAGGCAGGGGCAGGTGAGAGCCGTCAGGCTTGCGCTACCCCGGGCCTCCGAGGGCCGCCAAGGATGCGCTGCCTGGGGCCCAGCCTGGTGCAAGCATACAGCAGGCACTAGATAAGCACTGGGCAGAGGAAGACCCTAAGTGCGATATGCCACCTGCGTGTATGTGGACATGCGTGCTGCATCCCTGCTGGCAGGTGACCGGCCTCCACTGGCTTTCTCTGAGCATCACCTGTCTGCACTGTGCTGCGCAGAGGAGCCTGACAGGGCGGGGCCGGGGCCATAGCACCAGAGACACACACAGCCCACAGGGATACGTGCAGGGCGAGAGGGTCCGCTCCTCACCTGCCCCACCCCAGACCATACCGGAGCTGAGCCCAGAGCAGGGGCCAGGCATGGTGGGACATACACGAGGTTGGGTAGGACACATGTACAACAAGTGTGCCCACCCCCTCTCCCCGTCCCCTCAGAGGATGGCTGCTTCCGGGCTCAGGGCCTCACCTCGGGCCACGTTGGAGGGCAGTTTCTGCCAGTTTAATTTCTTCATGCGCAGGGTGGGTGGGTTCACCCGACGGTGGCTGGGGACCCAGGCCGAGCCCAGGCTATGGTCCACGTGGGCCACAATGAGCTCCTCCACGCCATCCATGGTGTGGGTGCTGGAGGCGCCAGGCAGGGGTGGAGGGGGAGGGGGACCCCCGCCCACCCCAGGCAGTGGGGGAGGAGGAGGAGGAGGGCATCCCATTCCTGGGAGCGGTGGAGGGGGTGGGGGCATGGTGCTGCAGGAACTGGGCAGAGGTGGGGGTGGAGGGGGTGCTGGGGGAG
>PVJS01014709.1:21140-40074 GCA_004027185.1 Glis glis | reverse complement strand
CCGGGCGTGGTGGCGCACGCTTGTAATCCCAGTACTTTGGGAGGCGGAGACCAGAGGATCCGGGTTCGCGGTCAGCCTTAGCTCGTGCACGCGCGTGCGCACACACACTCTCTCTCTCTCTCTCCCTGTCTCTCTCTCTCTCTCTCTACTTAGTGAGGCCCTCCGCAACTTCGTGAGACCCGGTCTCAAAATAAAGTATAAAAAATAGGGCTGGGGGCGTAGCGCGGAGGTAGAACGCCCCTGCGTTCAATCCCGGTACCGCAAAAAAAAAAAAAAAAAAAGAGTCTATGTGACCGCGGCTACACTGCATCTCTTCGCAACTCTGACTTCAGGACGTCACTGGTGGCTTGAAGCTGCACGTGCTGGGAGTTGGGAGAATTCACACCACAGTAATTGGCAGGTACTGCACGTCCAGGCCCCACGCCCCCTCCAGTGCTAGCTGTCAGACATCTACCTTGTTGCTGTCTGGAGAATCTGGAGGAGGCTCTGAGATGGGCGGGGCAGCCCTGGTGACAGGCGCCTGCCCCAGGTGAGGCTGGGCTGTGCTCCCATGGGAAGGTGCTGACGGGGTGGCAGCCCTTGACCAGGGCTGAACCAGGAAGCATGGGCTTCCACCCCTAGCCCTCTGGCCTCTGTGGCCCCTGCTACAGCTCTTGTTCCTCTTTCTCAGTCTCCCCTTGGACACCATGTCCAAGCACCCACAGAAGTTGCTGCCAAGGGCCTGGGATTTGGGTGCAGGGCCTGGGTTTGAGTCCCTTCTCTTGCTAATTGTGAGACTTGAGCAGACACCCGGACAACCCCACCTGCTGGGCACGGTGCTCTGTGAACTGAAGGGGAAGCCAGGGCTTTCTCCACCCACGAGCCCCATCCATGTTCACGCTGTGACGATGGGTGGTAATTGGGGCTTCAGCCATCTCTGGCTCGTTAGGAGATCTATTTACTGATGCACGCCCCACTTCCGCCCACAAGGACTTACCCAACCTCCTCCTCCACGTGGAATGAAGGTGGAGCTCTGGGTCTGAGGGGTACAGAAGCCCAGAGGCAAACAGGTGGGAGGCGAGGGGCCTCTCCCTGTTGTCACCCCAGCTTATCCTTGGGGAGCTCGGTTCCCCCCCATGCATGGCCTCCCTACTTGCACTTGCTCCAGCCTGCCTCAGGCTCGGGGATGCTGCTCGGGTAGGGAGGCCCTGGTCCTGCTGAGTGCAGCCCGAGGCAGCTCCCTGCGTCCCTGGGGGCACAGCCCAGGGCTCTGAGCAGGGCTTGAGTGCGCTTCCCCCAAGTTGCCTCCATCAGGACTCTGGCGGAGACACACCACAGATGAACATACATTCCGTGGTGATGAGCGCAGGCCTGGGCTTCCTGCAGGAGCACCAAGGACCTGTCTTCACTTGTGGGGCAGCGGTAGGATTGTCGTAGCTGGAAGCCTGTCTGGGGTCCCAGGCAGCTAGCCAGCCTGCTACTGCAGGCACAGCCTGTGCACCCCAGGGCCCACTGTGCAGGAGGAGGAGTGGAGCCCCGACTGGGTCAGCTGTGCCCACTCCAGGACAGGCTGCCCATGATGGAACTGGAGCCCCACAGGCTATCTTAGGAACAGGGATCAGTGGATCGGAGCTGTCAGCCATTCCTGGCTGCTTCTTTACCCACAGCTGGGCCCCCACTTGGGCTGGGACTCCTGGTGGCCTGTCTCTCTGTGCAGCACTGAATCCCTTCCTGTGGACTGCTTTGCACTGTCCATGCCTGAGCTGACATCGGGTCCCCATGCAGCACCCTGTCTCCAGGAAGGCCTCAGAGGCAGCCCCAGAGCCCAGGTGGAAGGTGCCGTCTGTCTCTTTGCAGGTCCGAGGCTCTGGCCCTCACCTTTGCAGCACAGTGGCGGACATCCGTGATGTGCCAAGTCCCCATTCAGCCGGGCCACCCATGTTGGCCACCTGACTCCATGGGCATTGAGTAACTCAGGATGTGGGGTCCCTGCAGCCCTCAGAGCTGTGCTGGGACGCCCCCAGCCCATCCTGTGGCCAGCCTGGACAGAGGCTGACCTCGGCCTGACACAGGGCTCTCTCAACCTCCTGGACACCGATTCCTCTCTGAGAGGAGAAAATCCCACTTTGAAATTTGATCAGAGAGTCCAAGCTGAATCCCCCAGGCCAACTGAGGCTTTGCCATGGTTCAAGGAGGAGAACTTCGGCCAGCACTGGGCGAAGGTGAATTCTCAGAGTTGCAGCCTGGCTGACAGTAGATTGTGTATGCGTGTGTGTGTGTGTGCATGTGCGTGAGAGAGAGATAAAGAGAGAGAGGAAGTGTGTGCTTTCCATTGGCTGTCTCTCTGGCCTGGTTCCTACAGGTTGGCCTCAGCCCTGCCAGCCTTCTTGGCCATGTGCCTCAGGGCCTCTGCCTGGGCCTGTGCCTGCACCGCACTCCCCCAGACCTGTGCATGGCTGGCTCCTGGCCATTCGAGTCTCCGTGACCGGTCATCTCCCAAGAGGCCTTCCTTGCTCAGCGGCCCCACCCCATTTCATTTCCATTCTTGTGTGCCTGTCTATGTTACCTGTATCCTCCTTCCTCCTCCACCTGTGTTCTTCCTTTCCTGGTCCACCTCTCCCAGGAGGGCACAGCCTTCCTGAGGGTGGAGCCCTACTTACCTCATTCCCTGCCATAGGCCAGAGGCAGGAAACGTGTTTGTTGAATGAATGAAGGACCGAATGAGACCCAGACTCTTTTTCTGCCTTTGGTCCCAGACCCTCAAGCTGGCTGCAAGAACATCTTTTTTATTTTTTAGTTATGGTAAAAATATATATAACATAAACTCAGCTGGGCGTGGTGGTGCATGCCTGTAATTCCAGTACTTGGGAGGCTGAGACAGGAGGATCATAGGTTTGAGGCCAGCCTCAGCAACATAGTGAGCCCCTTAACAATTTAGCAAGACCCTGCTTCAAAATAAAAAATAAAAAGGACTGGGGTGTAGCTCAGAGGTAGAATGCCCCTGGGTTCAATCCCCAGTATAATATATATAAAGAGATATACAACATAACATGTATAACATAAACTCACCATTTAACCAATTTAAGTGTACAGATCAGGGACTTTAAGCACACTCCTATTATGGTGCAGCCATCACCACAATCCATTTCTAAAACTTTCTCATCCTCCCAAATAGAAGCTCTGTCCCCACTAAACACTGACTCCTGTTCCCTCTGCAGCCCCTGGAACCTCATTGTCCTCTGTCTCTGTGGACGTGCCTCTGGGACCTCCTGGGTATGGAATCATGAAGTGTTTGTCCTTTGTGTCTGGCTTCTTTCGCTCAGCACGTTGGAGCATGCGCCTGCAGGGGCTCCTTCCTGAAACTCAGTTCTAATTCCAACCTTTCTACTCAAAACCCTGTTTCAGTTTCTCCTACAAATCAAGCTCCTGAGACAGGAGCTCAAGTCACAGTTCATTGCTCACTAGCTGTGTGACCTCAGAGAAGTTGCCCAGTCTCTCTGTGCATCTGCAATGGGGGTAACAATCCCCTGGTGGTGCATGCCTGTAATCCCAGTACTTGGGAGGCTGAGACAGGAGGATCGCAGGTTCAAGACCAGCCTCAAACTTAGCAATGCCTGTTTCAAAATTAAAAAAAAAAGTAAAATGGCTAGGGTGTATCTCAGAGGTAGAATGCCCCTGAGTTCAATCTTCAGTACCAATAAAAGGGGGAACAACCCCAGCACCCGCCTCTGAGGGCTGTTGGGAGATGAGGGGTTAGAGGGTTGAGAACATGGTCTGTGGCATGGAGCAGGCTCCAGAAACCTCAGCGGCTGAGTGTCCGCTGATCCGACCAGAAGGCCAAGATCCAGGTTTCTCCAGCTCTGGGTGGGGGCTGGGCTGGGCAGGGTGCAGTGAGGATAGGAATTTGTTCAAGTCAGGTGTGACTCAGGACCCTGGGCCTGTGATAAGTCCAGGTATAAGCGTGGCTGCCGTGTGGCCAGAGACGCATGGGTGGACGACGTCTGTCTGAGAGCGGCCATGAGGGTGCGTCTCAGTCAGGACTCCACAGCGTTTCACCATCTGGGATGTGCATCGATGCTCGGCTCGCTGGGGTGAGACAGCTCTGGCCGGTCACTCCGCGTGAGGGTGAGTCCCCTCCACTCAGGGAGCCAGGCCCTGGCCCAGGCCATACTCTACAAGACCTCACTAGAGCTGAGGGCAGTGTGCAAAAGGAGGCAGGGGCCAGGTCTCCACAGCAGCCCATAGTGCCCAGACCCACGTGGGGGACCAGGCATGGGAGTAGTGTCTGGCTCCTTGGGCTGCTGTGAACGTTTGTTGAGTGACTATATAAAAGCCCAGCAATACGCAGGCCACATGGGAAGCACAGGGCAGCATCACCATCATTATCATCAGCGCCCAGCCTGGCTGCAGAGGGGACAACAGAGAGGGGGCGCACTGCGCTGTCTCGCATTGAGATGTGGGTGGAAGCATATTCTTTCCAGGGCTGCGGAGTGGATCTGCATGATGGGGCAGGACGCGGCCCGTGCTCTGACAGGCCTCAAAGCAGGCAGGCCAGAGCCTGGTGACCAAGGACACTGGCCACACACATGGCAATCACAGATCACTCCACAGTGTGGAGTCCTCCTCCTCCAGGGCTTCCCCACCCTCGACATGAGGCATGGCAGGGACTTGCATGAGACCAGCCACGTGCAGGACTCTCAGGCACAGAACAGGGCAAGCTGCTCAGAGGAAAGGATGGGTAGGAGGCTGAAGTGTGTGGACACAGTATTTTAAAGCCATCTCTGGTCTTTAGGTGGGTCAGTGTACAGTCCTAGGGTGGCTTCTATGTGCTGGAAACCGCAGGGTGTTAACAGTCTGGTTGACTCCTCATGGCACGGAGCAGGGTGTGGATGAGAGACAAGCTCACCCGATCTTGACTACAATCAGAAGACCCCAAATTAGGGATGGGCTCTGGGAGTCGGGGAGGCTCCTGCACCCACACACATTCAGACCCGAGGGAGGGGGAGGTGGGGCCAGGCCCTCCTCCAGACTGGGCAAAGACCCCAGAGAAAACTGAGCACAGTGATGCATACCTATAATCCCAGTCTTTGGGAGACTGAGATAGGATCTCAGGTTTGAGGCCAGCCTCAGCAATTTAGCGAGGCCCCAACAACTTAGCGATACCATGCCTCAAAGTAAAAATAAAAAGGGTTGGGGGGGGTAGCTCAAAAGTAGAATGACCCTGGTTCAATCCCCATTACCAAAAAAAAAAAAAGCCATGCTAGAGAAGACTTGGGGTGCATGGTAGCCCTGGACTCTGGTCAGGAAGGGTTGGCAACCCTTGGGCCTGTCTGGTGGAAGAGTATGCTGCTGTGTGAGGTGGTGAGCTCCACGTCAAGGTCATCACATAAGTGGATTCCACCAAGAGGGGACCTTGAGGGTGTGGGCAGGGCCGATCCACTCAAGATTCCAGAATTCAAAACCTGACAAGCAAGCCGGGCGTGGTGGCGCACGCTTGTAATCCCAGTACTTGGGAGGCTGAGACAGGAGGATCCGGGTTCGTGGCCAGCCTCAGCTACTTAGTGAGGCCTCTGCAACTTAGTGAGACCCTGTTTCACAATAAAGAATAAAAAATAGGGCTGGGGGTGTAGCTCAGAGGTAGAATGTTCCTGGGTTCAATCCCTAGTACCACAAAAAAAAAACCCCAAAACCCTGACAAGCACATTAGTGTGTGTTTTAATCAGCTTTTGCGTCCCCGTGACCCAAATACCTAACAAGAACAACTTAGAGGAGGAAAGATTTATTCAGACTCACCATTTTAGAGGATCAGTCCACAGTCGGCTGGCTCCAAGGCAGAAACTGTGGCCGTAAGAGCCTGTGACAGAGAAAAGCCACTCTCAGCTCATGGAGGCCGAAGCAGAGAGAGGGAGAGGAGGAGGCTGGGGCATATAAAGTCCCCCAGTGACCTGCCTCCTCCAGCCACACCCCAGCTCTGATCCTTGCTGCACCAGGGATCAGGCCTTCAACACATGAACCTTTTGGGGGGATATTTCAGACCCAACCCATAATAGTGCAGCTCAGGGAAAGAGGTGCAACTTCTGTGCCCTAAGTCGGACATGGGCACAGGGGATGCGTGTGAGCCAAGGCAGAGAGAGGCCACCCAACAGGGAGTGTGGCAGGCCACATCTGGGGAAGCCTCTCACTGGGGTGCTACAATCTTTCCATCAGTAGCTAGATGCTTTTTTTTTTTTTGGCATCGCATAGATATTTAACTCCCTATAGAAAAGCACACGAGTCACTGTTCCGTAGCTCAAATGATTATCACAGAACTGTAACCAGCTCCGACATGATAAAGCAGAATAGGAAGGGCCCTCCACCCTACAGGATCCCCATCTCCTTCCAGGCACCTCTCCCAAATGAAGACCCAACCTCGCTTCTACCATCGCCCGCTGGTTTGGGCTGTTTTTATGCTTTGTGTGTAACTAGAAGCACACAGTATGCTCATTCACTTCTGTACAATCTCTGCCATATGCAGCAGTCAAAAATTTATCCAGCCCTTCTATGGTTTATGGGCTTCGGGGATGTTTCCACCCCGGTGGCTGAGAAAGCTTGGTATGAGTTTTCTGATGAGGATGCATGGGTGGTACATGTGTGGTCCCTGCAACTCACTCTTTTGTGTGTGTGTGATGCTGGGGATTGAACCCAGGGGCTCTCTATGCTCTGAGCTACATCCCTCACTTTCCCTTCTTTTTTTTTTTGAAACAGGGTCTAAGTAGCTGAGGCTGACCTCGAACCTGCGATCCTCCTGTCTCAGCCTCCCAAGTACTGGGATTACAGGCGTGCACCACCATGCCTGGCTTCTCCAGAGATCTGTAATGATGCAAACGAGACCAGGTTACTCCCCCGCTTTTAACTGTTCATCCATTCATTGTGCATCTGACAGGTATTTGTGTATCCTCTTGCATTTATCAGGCTTGGTCCTTTGTCAAAGTTACAGGGACAACCAAGAAGATATGTCCTAGCTCTGAAAAATAAAACCTTTTAGCCAGGCATGGTGGCATACGCCTATAATCTCAGTACTTGGGAGGCTAAAGGAGGAGGATTGCAGGTTCGAGGCCAGCCTCAGCAACTTAGTGAGACCCTGTTTCAAAATAAAAGGCGGCACACACCTGTGATCCCAGTACTTAGGAGACTGAAAAAGGAGGATCACAGGTTCAAGGACAGCCTCAGCAACTTAGCAAGACCCTGTTTCAAAATAAAAAGGGCTGGGTTGTAGCTCAGAGCTACAATGCTTTCTGAATTCAATTCCCAGTACCCTCCAAACTAATTAATTAATTAATTAATTAAAAGGGCTGACAGTGTAGGCTCAGTACTCACAAGCCAGTGTCTACCACCAGCAGACAGACCGAAGGGCAGGTTAGCGTGGAGATCAGAGAGCAGCCTGGGGGGGGGGGAGGGCAGAGAGAACTCTTCAGAGATGACAGCCAGGGAGGCAGCTGGAGGATGGGAAGGGGCCGGCACAGGGGTGCGCGGTGGTGCCCGGCTGTTGGTATGATGAGTGATTTTTGGATTGCGTCTGGACATTTGGACTCTGGTCCTAGAGATGCTGAGCCCTACTGCAGTATTCTCCCTGCGTGTGCAGCCACCCTGCAGGTCCGCAGCTGAGCCTGGCTCTCCATGACATGACTTTTGGGGCCTCTGTCTTGTTGAGCGTGGCTGATCTGCTGCTGGGGTTCCCCTAGACCCTCCTGATGGGACAGGGGCTGCTCTTGGTTGGGGAGGGTCCTCAGGCTGTGTTACAAAGGGTCTTTCCAGGGAGGGTTTCAGCACAGAGCCCCTGCCCTGGGCTTGCAGGTGTGGTGGGCAGGACTCTGCTCCACCTGGGGGAGGAACGGGTCTCCCTGGCTGCCTCTCTTACCGGGCTGGGGTTAGGAAACATGGGGCCTGGGCTACCTCCTCTGCTGGGTGTGGCCGGTGCCTGTCACTGTCATCTCTCCTGGCTTTGGGTTCCTGACTGCTCGTATACCTCTTGGAATTCTGCCTCAGTTGCCTGTGCTGCTGCATGGATTCCCAGTTGTGCTCTGTGGGAGGGGCAGGGGAAGGAGTCGGGGTCCAGGCTGAGCATTTCTGGATATCTCTTTTTTGTTTGTGGCACTGGGGATTGAACCCAGGGGCTTCTACCTCTAAGCTACATCCCCAGCCCTATTTATTTTCTAAGCAGGATCTCACTAAGTTGCTGAGGGTCTTGCCAAATTGTTGAGGCTGGCCTCAAACTTGCGATCCCAGTACTTAGCCTTCCAAGTACTGGGATTACAGGCATGTGCCACTGCACCCAGCTCTAGACCTCTCTTTTAAGTGACACTCCTGCCTCAGTGTACTCACCTGGGTGTCCCTGGCACCTCTCTGTGTGGCTCTGAGACAGTGCTCACGAATGTTCACCTGGTCTACAAAGTATAGCAGGCTTGTGGGGCCCTGAGAGCAGGCGGCCTGGCCTCTGGATATCTGGTCCGCTGGCTCTCTCCCCTGGACCCATGGGAAGTTCGTGAGGTGGGGCTGGAGGGGAACCTGGGGCAGCTCCAGTCTTCTGGGTGGTGGGGGAACCTCCTGCTGCTCCCAGGAGTCTGATATCCACCCCTAGCTCCCTGGAGATCCTGGAGGGGCACAAGGGGCCTTTGTTCAGAGGGACCACTCAATATGGGGTCCAAAGAGGAGGTAGGGACATTAAGGGTCCTCGCGGGAGCTGGGGCTTCAGGACAGTGTACCTCACCTTCAGGCTGGCCAGGCAGCCTCTCCCCTGCCTTTGCTGGGGAGGGGAAGGCCACTCCCAGTGAAGGTCACTCTAGTCCAGCCTCCCCAGGGCTGGCTTGGAGCATCCAAGTTCCCTAACCTGCAGATCTGTGAGGTCGACACCCCTGGGCAGGAGAGTTCCTCTTCCCCACATGGGCAGGGTTCCAGGTGGCCTCTCAGATTGGTCCCTTGTGACTGGCAACTGGCTGTTTTCTGGGGAAGCTGTGTCTGGCCCAGCAGATCACCTGCTGCTTGCTCCGCTGCCCACCCTCCCGCCTACGAGCGCACCCCACCATCAGGCTCTAGCGGGGAGCCTTTGCCATAAGATGGGTTTCTGGAGAATTCGGACTAGGACCCTTCTCTGCCCAGACTCAGGTCTAAAGATTGAGAATCCTGGGAAGCAGGAGCTCACACTCCTCCCTGCACAAGATCTCCCCTGCGATGGCCTGCATCCCCCCAACTCACAAGCTGGAGTCCTAGCCGCTAGGGTCTCAGAATGTGGCCTTATTTGGCAATAGGATTGTCATGGAAGTAATTAGGATGAGGATATCCTGGGAGTAGTGTGGGCTCTGTCTCAGTATGACCAGTGTCCTTCTAGAGAGGGAAAACTTGCACACTGACAGGGAGTTTGGGGGGGGGGCTTGGGGCAGGAGAGGTGACATGATGGGTGGGGATGTCCAGGCGGAAGGTGGGGGTACCCCGGGGCTGGAAACCCACCTCCGAAGCTGGCACCTTTGGGAGCCTGTGCTCCAGACACCTCCCCGTCCAATTCCTGGAAGTTCCTGTGACTGCTGAGCTCTCTCCTCCTCGCAACACTTTCCGATGATGATGCTTATCTCAGCTCCGCAGCTGGGGCGGCCCAGGGCCAGCTGGTGGCCAGCTCACAGGGGGACCCGCCCTCTGATGGCGGCCCCCACCCCGTCCCTCAGAGAATGGGGCTCCCGGCAGGGGGGCAACAGCCCTGCCCCCACTTCCTTCCCTCCCTCGCCAGTCAGTCAGGCTGGACAATGCACCCTCCTCCTTGGGCGGCCCAGTCCTTGGAACCTTCAGCCTCTTATTGTACAAACAGGGAAGCTGGGACCAGGGTAGGGGGAGGATTCAATCATGCAGCTACGTCCAGTCCACCGGCCACATGGACACCCAGTGCTTGGCTGGCCCTCATCTCTGGTCAACAATGAGCCAAAGCCAGGTCCCAATTCACAGCTAGGGAAGCTCATGTCCCCAGGAAGCACCCCTGGGGTTGTGACAAGGGTTGGCAAGCCCCTCACAAGGCAATGATCACAAAGACGTGGAGGAGCAGGACAGGGCACCTCCTCACCTCCTCGTCCTGCTACTGCTGCGTCTATTTCACAGATGCAGGACAGAGCGTGGAGAAGCTGGCGAAGGTATCTGCATGGGGCAGACGTCCTGGAAGTGTTTATCTTCTTCCCTGCTCTGGGAGGCCACATTCTGAGCTCCTGGGGGGCAGGGACCAGGACCATGGAGGAGCTCTGGAGGCAGGAAGCTGAGCAGCACAGGGGCACTCCAGCGCCCACAGCAGAGGCCCTTTAGGGCCCCCTGCACCTCTTCCCTGGGCCTCCCAGGCACAGCGTCCTGACCTGTGAGGCTGTCACAGGAGAAGAGTTGGTCCTGAGAAGGGTCCAAGGAGTTCCCAGGTGGGGAGAGAGGGGAGCGCAACTCAAGACTGGTGCGGCCTAGACTTATATGATGGAAAAGAATTTCAGCATCAGCCAATTAGAGACCTAGACAGGGACTTATTTAGGAAAGCAAGAAATACACATTCAAGGGACAATGCAGGCCATCTCCAGAGCCAGAGATGCACCTTGGGGGGGGGGCACAGCTCTTGTTCTTTTTTTTTTTTTGTGTGGTATTAGGGATTGAACCCAGAGGCGTTGTACCTCTGTGCTACACCTCAGCCCTTTCTATTTATTTATTTATTTTTTGAAACAGAGTCTCTCTAAGTTGCTGAGGCTGGCCTCCAGCCTGCGATCCTCCTGTGTCAGCCTGCTAAGTACTGAGATTACAGTCATATGGCACTATACAGGGCTGTGGCTCTTCTTTTCAGGGAAGCCTCGTGAGGGGCGGGCACTGGAAGGTATGTGAGGATGATATTAGTCCAGTAATCACAAGATGATTTAAGGTGTTTTGGTCATCTTCCAGGTTCTGATGGGATCTTCATTGTCTAGTCAGTAGGGATCTCTTTTGCTTAAACTTCACAGGTGGGATGGCTCAAGGTAATTATCATAACCTGGGTGCGGTGGTGCACACCTATAATCCCCGTACTTGGGAGTCTGAGACAGGAGGATCATAGGTTCGAGGCCAGCTTCAGCTACTTAGCAAGACTCTGTTTCAAAATAAAAAATAAAAAGGGCTGGTGGGGCTGGGGGTATAACCCAGAGGTAGAAAACCCCTGGGTTCAATCTCCAGTCACACACACACACACACACACACACACACACACACACACGAGTTTCTTGTTTTGGTGGTCTGCTCGTCTTTCCAGATGTTTTGTGTGACCTCTATTGCTTGACCAACAGTTATCTCTCTTGTTTAATTATTCTTAGGTGGGTTAATTAACAGTTCTCAAGGTATTTATCACAGTGAATGAGTAAAGATATGTTAACTTCCCAGAAACTTGGGAGTGACAGGCCTGGCTTGGGAGTATGGGAATAAGAAACTTTCGCACAAGGCTTTCATATCAAAGTAACTTTTCTCCTCGTTCTTCCTTTATGTCTCCTTTCTACCTATTTTCTTTATTTCTTCTATCCTACCCCAAGGGGACACGGGTTGTTGGCCTTTCAGGGCCATGAGAGGCCATATCTGAGTTTTCCTTGTCTAGGGCTGGCAGGGCAGCCCTGGAGCCTCGTCTCTTCTGCTTGCTGTGTTCAGATGTGGCCTCAGTCAATGAGATCTGAGCCTGCCCAGGGCTTCACGCTGGACGGATGTTATACCTATGGTCAAGGCCCCACAGGGAGAGGAGCCGCCCAAAGAGACCTGTGGGACTCTGGGAAGGAGCCCGTAGCAGCCTGTGGCCCAGAGACCCACCGATGAGCAAGTTGGAAGTTTCTCATGGAAAAGACAAAGGCATCCTGGGAACTGGGGGAGGGAGAAGGGTCAGAGCCAGCTGAGGCCTGCCTGTCCCACTCTGGAGTCTGGCTGGGGAGCTGGGGCTGGCCTTCCCCTCTCTCGCCCTGGGTGTTTGTGTTAATTTGTGTTCTGTTGCTAACAACACAATACCACTGTAAGTTAAAAAGAAAATAAGTTTATTTTGGCTCACAGTTCTGTAGAGCCAAGGTTGAGGGGCCCCATCTTTTTATTCTTTTGTGGGGGTACTGGGGATGGAACCCAGGGACATTCTGCCTTTGAGCTACACCCCCAGTCCAGTCCTTTTTTTTTTTTTTTTGAGACAGGGTTTTGCTAAATTGCTGAGGGTCTTGCTAAGTTGCTGAGGCTGGCCTCAAACCTGTGATCCTCCTGTCTCAGCCTCCCAAGTACTGGGATTACAGGAGTGTGCCCCTGCACCTGGCCGAGAGACACCCATCTCGATGGCCTTTCTGCAGGCAGAGTCCCAACGTGGCTCAGGGCATCACGTGGTGAGAGACGGGGAGCACATGATCTAGTGCATGTGTGTATGTGTGTGTGCATGTGTGCATGTGTGCGCACGTGTTCATGGAGGTTCATGTGTTTGCATGCGTGTGTCTTGTGGTTTCTCCCTCTTCTCCTAAAGCCGCCAGGATTCAGTTATGGGCTCCACCTTACAGAGTCCTTATAGAAGCCTAGGTCCCTCCCAGAGCTGCACCTCTGAACGACAAAGTCAATGAAGTTTTACTGTAGGCAGGGGTTAGATTTCAGCACGAAAAAGCCTGGGGATACTCAAACCGTAGCCGGGCCACAGCACGGTTGCCGTCTGCTGATCGGGCATACTCCATCCTCTCTCCTGGGGCTTGCAGGGGCTTTGTCAAAGTCCCAGAAGTGGCTGGGCATGGTCACAGATGCCTGTAATCCCTGTACGTGGGAGGCTGAGACAGGAGGATCACAGGTTTGAGGCCAGTCTCAGCAACTTAGCGAGATCCTGTTTCAAAATAAAAAATAAAAAGGGCGCTTGGGGTGTAGTTCAGAGGTAGAATGCCCCGGGTTTAATTCCCAGTACCAGAAAAAAAAATCCTAGAAGTGAAGCCATAGTTGATCCTGTGAGCTCCCAGGTTCTGGGCAGGACAGCAGCTGGGAGCCCAGGGCTTCTGGGGCGTTTGCAGTTACTTTCACGATGCCCCTCTTACTCAGCTGCACCCCAGTGGACTTCTCCGGTGGGAAGTAAATGAATGAATAATGATGATGATGATGATGATGATAAAGATGAATGTCGCTATTTATTTTTCTGTGCCCTGGGAAGTGTGAATTCCCTGGTTTACTTTCCCCAGTGAGTTAATGAGGTATCCTAGATAAGAACTTGAGACCCTGAGCAGCCATGCAGAGGCCGCATGCCAGCAAGTTGGTGGTGGTGGTGGAGGACACTGGGCTCGCCCAGGGTCTGAAGCTCCCTTTCACAGGAAGCGGCCCAGTGGCTCTGACTGCAGCTCCTGCCCAGCCCTGGAGCGGCCCCGTGCCAGCTCCCTTAATGTCCTTGGCCATGCTGGCAGAGGATCGGGCTGGCACGGAGGCCGAGCATGTCCAGGGACCCTGCGTGTGGGTGGAAGGCCTCAGGTGAGGTCCTCCGCTGAGCCTGGGGAGGGAGGAGCCCAGCCCGTCCCCAGGGCCCCCTCCTGCCCCTCACTGGCTCCTACCCCATGACAGCACTAAGCCTGTGCACCTGCCAACAGGCGGAGCTGGAGGACAGTCACCAGGACCATTGCGAACTGGCTTCTGATGTGCTCCTGTGTGACAGTCCCCGAGACGGGGCCTGCCTTCCATAATAAAGTGCCCTCAGTGAAAGCAGGCCAGAAGTGCCCGTAAGTCTTCCTATGCTCCTGTCTTGGGGGCCGCTGTCCTCATCCATGCTGAGCGAGGCTCCTGGGGCCTGGCTGGGTCACGAGGGCCTCTCCAGCCCTTCTAGAGGTGGGGTCCCTAAGTCCACCTGCTTCTTCTTTCACCTCTGCAGAGGCCCCCTCCCTTACTTATTTATTTTTCATACTGGGGATTGAACCCAGAGGCATTCTACCTTCGAGCTATATCCCCAGCCCTATTTTATTTTATTTTTTTAAATTTTGAAACAGGGTCTTGCTAAGTTGCTGAGGCTGGCCTCAAACCTGTGATCCTCCTGTCTCAGCCTCCCAAGTACTGGGATTACAAGCATACACCACTGTGCCTGGCTAAAACGACAGCCTTTTTTTCATTTGGTACTGGCGACTGAACCCAGGGGCATTCTACTTCAGAGCTACATCCCCACCCCTTTTATTATTATTTTTTTAAATTTTGAAACAGGGTCTTGTTAAGTTGCTGTGGCTGGCCTGGAACCTACAATCATGTCTCCACCTCATCCCTTCTGTCAGCACCTGCTCTCATCTGTTGGGCTGTTTCCTGCTCCTTTAAGAAGCTGTCCACCCTGACTCCAGGAGCAGAAATCCTTGTCTCTCACTACCCTGGGCCCCTCTGTGCCAAAGCAGAGCCCGCCCTTCCCCCCAGGGTGGGGTGGGCGGGACTGCCCGTTTGTTTCCTGCAGGGTCCTCCGCAAAGGAATCCCCACCCGCTCCCTTCCACCCTCTGCCCAGCCTCCTGGCCACATTGTCTTCCCCAGGAGCAGGGTGTGGGCCGTTGTGGAGTCCCGGACCATCCACGCTGATTTCTTTTCCTGATGTGTGAACTGTGACAATGATGGCTCCTCCCAGAGGCACAGGGGACCACGTGCTTTTCCTATCCTTGCCCAGGTCCTGGGGTCCTCCTACTCTCCTGGGAATGGGGATGGGCCTGTTACCCCGTGGTACAGAGGGGGAAACTGAGACCCAGAGAGGTGAAGGTGTGCCAGAACCTACGTGGGGTGTCTGGGCATTGGCTACAGATATTGGGAAGGGCTTCTCATTCAAGATTAAAAGCACTGAGTTTGCAGCCCGGTGCGGCGGCACACACCTGTGTTCCCAGTCCTTTGGAGGCTGAGACAGGAGGAGCGTAGGTTTGAGGCCAGCCTCAGCAACTTAGAGAGAGATCCTCAGTAACTTAGAGAGACCCTGTTTCAAAATAAAAAAATAAAATAAAATAGGACTGGGGATCTATTTCAGAAGTAGAATGCTCCTGGATTCCGTCCCCAGTCCCACCACCCCAAAAAAGCACTGAGTTTGGCCAAGCTCAGCATTAGTAGCCTGTCCTGGGGCAAAGCCAGGCAGCCTCCTGGAGGGAGAGGAGGCCAGAGATGGGGGCACTGTTTGAGGAAGCCACGGGGAAGCGATCTTTGAAGACAACAGGACCAGCTTGCTCTCTGGGCATAAAGGCTTGTGTCCTGTAGCCAGCAGCCCTCCCTCTCCAGCCTTTGCACAAAGCTGTCAGCAGAGCTGCCTCCCCCCACCCCACACCTGCCTGCAGATGTGTGCTGGGCTGCAGGGACAGACAGATCCAGATCTCACGCACACACTGAAACCCAACCAAATGAAAACCTAGGGGGACCTGGGCACCGTGGTGCAGGCCTGTTATCCTAGCTACTTGGAGGCTGAGGCCAGGAGGAGCATAGGTTCAAGACCAGCACACAGCAACTTAGCCAGACCCCATTATAAAATGAAAAATAAAATAGGGTTACCGTGTAGCTCAGAAGTAGAGCACCCTTGAGTTCAATCTCCAGTACCACAAAACAAAACAAAAACAAAAATAAGGAGGAGCTGGGCACAGTGGCACACATCTGTAATCCTGGATACTCCAGAGGCTGAGGCAGGAGGATTGCAAGTTTGAGGCCAGCCTGGGTAACTTAGAGAGACCCTGTCCCAAAAAAAAGAAAAAATTAAAAAGGGTTGGGGATGATCTCACTTAGCATAATATCATCTAGCTCCATCCGTTTCCCGTGTTTTCTCTCATACATGGAAGCTAGAGAGAGAATAGGAAACAAAAGGGGCTTCAGATAAATGAGGAAGCCAATAGCACAGTGGAAGGGTGGTGGGGAGGGGAGGAAAAATGGAGAGTGGATGAAGGAAACAGTTCAAAATAATGCTTTGTCCATATATGAAGGTATCACTACCGATCTCACCCACAAGTAGGGGAGTGGGATGGGATCTGGAGGGAAACGTACCAAGTGGGCATGTGTCACATTGAATCTCGCTATGAAGTATAATTGCTATATATATACAGATATTATATATCATATATAATATAATATATGTATACTTTTATTGCATATGTATATGTATGTTATGAAAAAGGGCTGGGGACGTAGTTCAGTGGTAGAGCACTTGCCCAGCATGTGTGAGACCCTGGGTTTGATCCCAGCAACACATACACACACACACACACACACACACACACACACACACACTCATATACACACACACACACACTCATACACACACACACACACACACACACACACACACACACACACAGGAGCTGCAGCTGGGCAAGCATGGAGGCGGTGTCCTGCAGGCCGTGCCTCTGAGCTGAAGGGAGGGTGGGCCCTGTCCAGGCCGTCAGGAGAGGTGGGAGAAGATCCAGATCCAGTAGAACTGCCAGGAGAAAGGGAAGCTCTGTGTGGGAGTCGGCCAGCACAGCACCTGTGAACGCTGGGAACAGGGCTTCTCGTTTTATTAAATTTTAATTAATTTCAGTTGCAATCACCACACGTGGCTAGTTGCCACCATCCTGGACAAGGCAGTGTCCTAGACAGAGGGACTAGTCCGCTGGGGCTCTGTGCCTGCCTGCCTGTTTTCCTCCCCTCTTCCTCCCTCCCTCCCTCCCTCCTTCCCTCCCTCCCTTCCTCCTTTCCTCCCTCCCTTCTGCCTTCCTTCTTTCTCTTTCTCTGGGATTAAACCTAGGGGCATTCTACCTCCGAGCTACACCTTCAGCCTCTCCCCCCTTTTTTGTTTTTAGTTTGAAACAGGGTCTCTCTGAGTTGCTGAGGGTGGCCTCAAACTTGCTATCCTCCTGTCTCAGTCTCCCAAGTACTGGGATTACAGGTGTGCACCACTGTGCCTGGCTAGGCAAGAAAGATTTAAAGAATAACATGGTTTGGCTTTCTTTCTTTTCTTCCTTCCTTCCTTCCTTCCTTCCTTCCTTCCTTCTTTCTTTCTTTCTTTCTTTCTTTCTTTCCTCTCTTTCTTTCTTTTTTCTTTTTTCATACTGGGGATTGAACCTAGGAGTGTTTTACCTCCAAGCTACACCTCCCACCCAGCCCTTTTCTTTTTTTTTTTTTGCGGTACCGGGGATTGAACCCAGGGGCATTCTACCTCCGCGCTATACCCCTGGCCCTATTTTTTATACTTTATTTTGAAACCGGGTCTCACGAAGTTGCGGAGGGCCTCACTAAGTAGAGAGAGAGAGAAAGAGAGAGACAGGGAAAGAAAGAGAGAGAGAGAGAGAGAGAGAGAGCTGAGGCTGGCTGTGAACCTGGATCCTCTGGTCTCTGCCTCCCAAAGTACTGGGATTACAAGCGTGCGCCACCATGCCCGGCCCCTTTTCATTTTTAAACAGGGTGCTGAGGCTGGCCTCAAACCTGCCATCCTTCTGTTTCAGCCTCCGCAGGTACTGGGATTACAGGCATGCCCCACCATGCTGGGCTGCTCAGCATCTTTGAGAAGCCTCGGAAGGATAGACGGCAGAGTGGAAGATAGAGTGAAAGGAAGCCTGGTGCTTCTCGATTCTTCAGGATGTATTTCTGTTTGTTTTTTCAGATCCAGGAGCTGTGACTCAGCTGTCACTTGTGATCTGAGTGAGGCCTGGGGAGATGCGGTGGTGGTGCTGCCAGGGCTCTGTTGGTCCTAAACCCAGGTGACACAGTGAGCCAGAGGGAGCTGCAGAGCGGGACCAGCTGGTCTGATGTCCAGAAGGCACATGCCTCGTTCCATCCTGGGCACGCTGACAGTGCCTGGACCTATGGGCACGGAGCCTCCTTCCAGAGCTTTGGGCCTCCGGCCTGGGCTCCAGGTCTCCAAATCTCTGCTTTGACCAAAGTTGACCCATCCAGGGAAGACATCCAGCCCAGAGAACGTGCTAGAACAATGACCAGTGACGCATTAGACAAGTCAGGGGACTTGGAACTTTTAGGGAGTGATCAGGTCAGGCCTCTCCGGAGCCTGAGCCCCAAGGGACTCAGAAGCCATGAGGAGCAGCTGTGACCTGAGCAGACACCAGACACGAGGACAGGGCAGGCTCCTCTGAGACACCCGAGGACTCTGCAGCTCCCATCACCATCCCAGAGCTGGCCCTTCAGCCTCGGCTCAGACCTCACCCTGAGCTGCTGTTTCCTCCTGATAATGGGGAGGGTCTTTGTTTCTGACAACGGATCTGTGGGAACAGAATACTCAGCTGTGGAGACTTTCACAGAGCTCCATGTGGGCATGTGGCCACATTGTGGGGGATGCAGGGAGTCAGCTAGGCTCAGGCACTGGTTCCCCACTTCTGTAGCCTTGCTGGCTACAACCTCAGCTCCTGGCTCCAGGCAAGGCTGTCTGCCCCAGTGTGAAGGGGATGGCGACTCCTACTGCCAGGGTGGTCTCCAACACCAGGTGAGTACTGGAGTAATTATTAGCCACCCAAAATACTGTACTTCACCCCAAATTCTCCTCTGTGGACTTTACAACCTCTTTTTCTCATACAGACTTCTCCTGGTGTCTCGAGTGAGGTCAATACATAGGAGGTACACAGGAAATACCACTGGACCAGAGGAGAGTCCCCACCTGTCTGTCTCTGCATTTTCTGAAGTTCTGCCACACCAGGAAGTTACCCATCCATTCACTCACCCATCCATCCACCACTCACCCATCTATCCATCCATCCATCTACATACCCATCCATCTACCCACCTATCCATCCATTAACCCATCCATCCTACCATCCATCCATCTACCCATACACCCACCTATTTTCATCCATTCACCCACCCATATCCATCCATCCATCCATCCATCCATCCATCCATCCATCCATCCATATTCATCCATGCATCCATATCCATCCATCCATCCATCCATCCATCCATCCATCCATATTCATCCATGCATCCATATCCATCCATCCATCTATCCATCCATCCATCCATCCATCCATCCATCCATCCATCCAT
>PVJS01014709.1:0-21040 GCA_004027185.1 Glis glis | reverse complement strand
TCCATCCATCCACCCATTTCCAACCATCCCAACCACCTATCTCCATCCATCCATCCATCCATCCATCCATCTCCATCTACCCACCCAACCACCCACCTCTATCCAAACATCTCCATCCATCTCCATCCATCTCCATCCACACATACATCTCCATCCATCCATCTTTCCATCCACCCATCTCTATCCATCCACCCATCTCCATCCATCCATCCATCCACCCACCCACCCATCCATTTCCATTTCCATATCATCCATCTCCACCCATCCACCCATCTCCATATCCATCCATCCATCCATCCATCCATCCATCCATCATCCATCTGTCTGTCTGTTTGTCTGTCCATCTGTCCATCTGTCCATCTGTCCATCCATCCACCTACCTCACAGCCTCTAGGGAGCTCTCACGTCCAGGGCTCTGATAAGGTGAGCTTCATAACAGACTGCTGGCCCCATTGCTTAGACAAGAAAGCTGAGGGCTGTGTGGGGGGGGAGGGAAGGGGTCTTGCCAAGGCCACACAGTTCCTCTGATCCAGGCTCGGTGTGCTTTCCACTCTTGCTGGGAGAGCAGGCACAAGCCCCATTTCCTCCCACTGTCTACTTGTTCCCTGGGGCCAAGCCTTGTGTGCCAGGCGTTCCACACTGCAGAAGCATCCCTCTGTCCCCACAGCCCAAGAGTCACCAGCTGGTGGACCCCCTTCTCCCACAGGGCCCTGCCCCGACCTGCAGCAGAGACAGAGCAGATGTGAAGCCAGGAATTCCTGGGCCATGTCAAGAGGGGGTGGGCAGAGGAGAGGGGAGGCTGGCTGGCGGTAGCTGCATGTCTCAGCTCGTGGGGCGGATGCCTGGCCAGGCAGCCTCCCTCCAACCCCAGCAAGCTACCTCCCGTCGCACCACCCCCCTCTTGAATTCAGGCTGAGCCAGGCCAGGGAGACCTTCAGCCCTGTCTCCAGGTCCTCTACCCCTCACCCCCTTCATTTCCATCTGGAAAACCAGAAAAAAAATTTCCTCATGAAGCTGCCAGGCAGCCACCTCCCGGGTCTGGGCAGCCGCCCTGGCAGCTCCTCCCTCCTGGGTTTTCCAGAATCATAAAGTCCCCTTAGGAGCCTGCTGCCCCCAGGCTGGGCCCTCCTCTTACAGCCACTGGTGTCTCTCTTCTCCATCCTCAAATCACCTTCTAATATTGGCTCGGCCACAGGTGCACCCCTTTGGGTCTGGGCCCTGACCCTTCCCACACCCTGGCTGGCCGTCGTAACCTGCCCTCGGCCTGGCCCTGTTGAAATGCCACTTCCTAGCTGGGCAGGGTGGTGCACGACTGTAATCTCAGTACTTGGGAGGTTGAGACACGAGGATCACAGGTTTGAGGCCAGCCTCAGCTACTTAGCGAGGCCCTGAGCCACTTAGCAAGACCCTGTTTCAAAATAAAAAAGTAAAAAGGGCTGGGAATGTAGCTCAGAGGTAGGATGTCCCTGGGTTCAATCCCACAGTCAGCAGGCAGTGGGAGCTACTGAAGGCTCCTGAGAAGGGGAGGGGAGGGACATCAGAGGAAAACAGTGTGGAGTCAGGAAAGGAAGCCACCAGGTGACAATCTTCCCGGGAAGCCCAGCCCCACTCCTAGCATCAGGAGGGAACCGGGCTTTAACCTCACGAGTTGATAGCCTGTTCTCCCTAGGGCACCAACCTCTCCTCCCTCTCCTCCCCTCCTCTCCGGCCTCTCTCTCCTCCTTCCATCCTCTCTCCTCCTCCTTCCCTACCCTTCTTTCCATTTCCCCCTCCTCTCCTCCCCATTCCCTCCCCTCCTCTTTCCCTTCCCCTCCCCTCTCCCATCCTCTCTCCTCCTTTTCATCCCCTTCCCTCCTTCTCATTAATCCCTCCCCTCCCTCCCCAGCTGCCCTGGCTGCCTCCCTTTGATTCTCTCCTGCTCAGCTGTGGTTTTCCCACAGCTGGCTGGGCGAGGAAGCCATGTCCAGGGCACTAGAACAGTCCATGAATTGCTCATGAACTTCAGCATAGCGGCTCTAGGCTTCACCGCGGAACAGGTTGCTCCTTCCAGCTGTAACCCCCATCTTCCCAGGAGCAGCAGAGAGGTAAGACGCAGCCATGCTCCACACCTATTCCTGTGCCGCCACATGGTCCTCAGTTTCCCCACCTGTCAAGTGGGTGAGTCCTGCTGGTCCCCTCCATAGAAGCTGCTTAGCCTGAGGTTCCCCCGGGGGTTTGAAAGGCCAGGCCACATTGTTGACTGTCACCTGGAGCTGACTCCTGGGTGGCCTTAGGCTCAGGGGTTCTAAGCTGAGCCACACACTTTGCAGCCCAGAGGGTTGGGAGTTCAGCTCTGTTAAACTGAAGCAGCCAGTCGGCAGCTGGGCCACAGGAGCTGGCCTGGTGGGCAGAAGGGCCCAGGTCAGGTGGGTTTATTTGCAGAAGTCACTCATTCCCTGGAGTGAGGGCCAATGATCTCTGGTTCTGCAGGGGACACCAGAGGTTGCCTCCAAGCTCAGGATCCGCCAATTCATCTTGTCACACCTGGAGTCTGCCGTCCTGGTCACCCCAACCCCCCCGGGGAAGCCCACACCTGGGTGGTGGCATGTAGACCCTGGGCCGCACCCATCCGTTCTTTTCCTTTCTGATGTCTCCTGCTGCTGCGGGCCTCCTTGCAAACTCCACTTGCCTGTCCGAGCAGTTGGGTCTCCTCCAGCACAGGAAGCTCCTTGGTGGGAGACTGAGCCAGGCATGAGAGCAGGCAGTCAGGCAAGTATGCAGCAGGACCCATGGGCCCTGCTTCCCACTTAGTTTCCTTCCTTCCTCCCTTCCTTCCTTCCTTCCTTCCTTCCTTCCTTCCTCCCTCCCTCCCTCCCTCCCTCCCTCCCTCCTTCTCTCCTTCCCTCCCTCCCTCCCTCCCTTTGTATTGGGGTTTGAGCTCAGGGGCATTCTACCTCCAAGCTGCACCTCCAGCCCTTTTTATTTTTATTTTTTATTTTGAAACAGGGTCTCACTAAGTTGCTGAGGGCCTTGTTAAGTTGTCCAGGCTGACCTCGAACTTGCGATCCTTCTGTCTCAGGCTCCCAAGTACTGGGATTACAGGTGTACACCACTGTGCCTGGCTCCCACTTCGTTTCTTATTGAACAAGGTCCTCATTTTCCAGAGACAAAATGTGTTCCTGAGAAGCACCTGCATCCGTGTGAGTCCTGGCAGGAACTCAGCCTTCCAAGGTAGGAGACGCCCTGAGGCCTCCCTGCACTACCGTGGCACCTGCTGTGCCCTTCATCCCTGGGGGAGGGGTGCAGCGTTCTCTCTCGCTCACTCACACTCATCTTCAGCTGTGTGTGCAACTGCATCACTGGACAACAGAGCCCAGATCCTCAAAACTTCAAAAAGTATTACCTGGAACTATTTTTCTGGAGTTTTCTGGGGGTACTGGGGATTGAATCCAGGGGTGCTCTACCTCTGAGTTACTCCCCAGCCCTATTTAATTTTTATTTTGAAATTGGGTCTCACTAAGTTGCTGAGGGTCTTACTAAGTTGCAGAGGCTGGCCTTGAACGGGTGATCCTCCTGTCTCAGCCTCCCAAGTACTAGGATTATAGGTGAGTGCCACTGCACCCGGTTTTCTGACACATTCTTTCTGGTAAAGTGTGTTCTGGTTCTCAGACTGGCTGATGAGACCAGGAGACAGCCCTCTAGGGAGACGAGACACACCTGGTCATTAAGGGAATTGGCCAGACTCGGAGGCGGTGGCAGGCTCAACAGCCAGCCTGGCTCTGTGCACAATTGCCAGAGGTTCTGAGGAGCTGTACTGCGGGGACCGAGGCTCGGAGAGCGGCCAGCTACATCCACGGTGTCAGACTCAGATCAAAGCATAGGGGATGTGGGCAACCCCAGCCTGGAGTCTCCAGTCCCCACAGTAGAGCTGCAGTCAGTCTGCGAGCCGTGTTCAATTGCTCTGGGGAAGGCAGCGAGGCCAGAGAGAGGGTGGTGTGTTCTCAGTCTCAGAGCCACTGTCCCAGCGCAGAACCGCTTGTCACACATGAAACAGCAGATTAAGAAGAATTTCCTTTTCTATTTTTACTGCAAAATTTGCACTGGCAACGGGCATTTGGTTTGGGGAGAGGGAAAAAAAAGGCTCTCTTTTTTGAACAACTTGGCTGCAGATGAAAGGGTGGCAGGGCCGCGCTGGCCGGTGGAGTGGAACGCTCTACTGCGCACACAGCCTCCTTGGCTGAGAGGCCGATAAAGGATCAAAAACCTCATTATCACCTGTTTCTATGATGCCAGTTAACCATTAAAATAGAAGTGGAGGTGGGGACCTGGGGATTTGCTGAGAGCTGGCTCTGTCCTCCCAGGAGTAGAGGCTGGATGAGGAGGAGGCCGGGACCGGTTAAAATCCAAGCAAGCTATGGGCCTCTCTGCTCTCTGGGTGGAAAAAGAACATGGACACAGTTGTTGGCTGTGCCAGGCAGTGCCCGGCACCTTCGGGGTGCCTTCTGGCCCAGGGGAGAGGAGATAGGATCAGTCACAGCAGACAGGCACGGCCTGGCTCCCGGGGTTGTCCTGAGGCCCTGGTGTTAGGCTAACAGGCTGGCTATCACCTGACAGGTTGTGAGTCTCAAAAAAAAAAGGCTTTAAAAAATC
Organism: Glis glis; assembly: GCA_004027185.1. Taxonomy (NCBI): domain Eukaryota; kingdom Metazoa; phylum Chordata; class Mammalia; order Rodentia; family Gliridae; genus Glis; species Glis glis. The sequence continues at coordinate 16,411 of PVJS01014709.1, read as the reverse complement.
AATTTCTAAGCCATGTGTGGTGGCATATGCCTGGAATCCCAGTGTGTGGGAGGCTGAGACAGGAGGATCACAGGTTCCAGGGCTTCAACTTAGCGAGACCCTGTCTCAAAGAATAGAGCTGGGGGTATAGCTCGAGGTATAGCAGAGTAGTATAGCAGAGTATAGCAGAGTGCCCCTGGGTTCAATCCTCAGTAGCATGCATGTGCTTGCGCACACACACACATACACACACACACACACACACACACACACACACACACACACACATGGCTGGAGCTGCTTCTGTGTGATGGCTTCCCAGGCCCAGCTCTCCTTCCCGGACACACCTGTCCAAGTGTGTCCTCCTGCTTTGGTGCTCTGGAGAAGGGCTTCCGGGGCCCGGCAGGCTCACAGGACCAGCCCTGGGGACTGGAGCATGGAGAGCAGGTTTTTGGAAGTCCAGGCTGTCTTGGACAGCAGGAGGTACGTGTGTGGTATGTGTGTGCGGGGTTGTCATGGCCCACAGTGCTGCCCACCCCAAGCTGTGTGAGGTCAAGGACTCTCTCTGGCGATGGGAAGCACATTTACAGCAGGGACCCTGCCAATTCCCACGCAAGAGAGTGGCTGAAGTTTCCCCAAGAGGGTGTCTTAATGACCAGGCTATTCTTTAGGTTTTTTTTTTTTTTTGGTACTGGGGATTGAACTCAGAGGTGTTCAGGGGCATTGTATCTCAGAGCTACACCCTTTTAAAAAAATTTGAAACAGGTCCAGCTAAGTTACAGAGACTGGCCTTGAACCTGCAATCCTTCTTTCTTAGCCTCCCAAGTACTAGGATTACAGGCAGGCGTCACCACGCACAGCATAGACTGTTCTTTATAAGAGATGTCCACCAACATGTGACATGGGAGTGGCTGTCCACATCCCTCTGCTCTCTGTTGAACTTCCATCTCTTGCAATGAGTGAGGTTTTCCTGAGCAAAATGTCTGGGCACAGTGGCACATGCCCGTAATCCCAGTAGTTGGGAGACTGAGTCAGGAGGATCACAGGTTCAAGGCCAGCCTCAGAAGCTTAGCAAGACCTGTTTCAAAATAAAAAATAAGGACTGGGGTTGTAGCCTGGAGATGGCACTGGGTTCAATCCCCAGTGCCACCAGTACCATCTAGGGCATCATCCCCAGAGACACAGGACTGTCATCAGCAACAGGAGGCTCCCGACCCCAAGAGGCCCTGGGCAGCCACCTGCCCAGGCAGAGACACTGGCCATCAGGATTAGGTCGTTGCTTCCTGAGCACCTGCTGTTGGCTGGGCTCTTCAGGCACTGGGAGAAGTGTGAGCCGGGGCCCTTGCCCCCTGAGAAATGAATGGCCGGGAAACAAAAGTCCACAGGAGGGAAATCGGCCCTCGCAGTGATTGAATTCCTGTTAGTCCAAGGCGGTCCCCACGTCTTGTCACAGTCTTTGCTCACCAGAGGCGTTTGCTGGGTCGCCTTGCCGCCACAAGATGTGCATCTGTGTCGACAGTTCTGCGGGTGGAGCCGATCTCCCCGTCTGCTCAGTCTAACCAGCCAAAGGCCAGGAGGCAAGGTCATAGCCTGTGTTTAGGAAGGCAGGTACCCAGGACCCTTTGGAGAAACTTAACATGCTTCAGGGCATGGCTTTTTCTTCCCAGTTGGCACCTAGGCCACCTCCTCCTGAGCCTGGGGACAGGTGGGCCGGACGGGTGGGCAGCAGCTGTGAGGTGGAAGAGGGAGGTCTGTGAGGCCAGCTCCCTTGGGAGGAGTTGGCATCTGTGTTCGCAGTTATCAGGGGGCCCGAGGTCAAGGGCCAGAGCATCCTCTGCCACTGGTCTACTTGGTGCTGGCCAATCTGACCTTCTGCCAAGTACCTCTGGAAGCTTCCTGCCCTGGTTTAGTTATCTATGCCAGACTCAGGGTGACCAGGAGCACCTCCCCTGAGGACAGCTTTGGGAGGGGTGCCTAGGACTGAGGCTCTGCACCAGTGAGCGTGTTCCACAGAGTGTACAGACCCTGGAGGCCACAGAGGAAAAGATGCGTGGATCTGACTACCTGGAAAATAAAAACCTGGCGTGGAAAGATAGCACAAAAAGTTATAGGATGGGAGAGAGTATTTGCAATAAAAAGTTAATACTCCAGTTACAGAAAGAGCGTCTACAAATTGAAGATAAAATGAAGTAGCCGGAGAATGGGCAAGGGAGGGGAGAGGTGATTCATAGAAGGGGAAAGACCTTGGACAGCAAGGTAGGAGATGCACATTCATTTCACAAGCTGCCCCGTCCCCTTCTCTGGGCCAGACTGATAGATCTAAAGACTGGGTCCTGGGGCGAATGAGAGCAATGGGCTTTGCTGCCTGCTTGTGGCAGTAGCCTAGCTGGCTGTGGCTCTCCACCAGAATAGCTTTGTGGGCGTGGCTCGGCATGAGTGTGGCTTGGTGTGGACGTGTCCCGGTGTGGGTGTGGCTTGCCCTGGGTGTGGCTTGCTGTGGGCATGGCACGATGTGGGTGTAGCTTGATGTGGGCGTAGCTTGACCCCACCACTCTCCGGCAGCTCCATTGGCCCCTCTACACCATACTCCGTAATGCCACTTTTAGGTTTCTCTCTTACTGAGATACAGATGTGCCAGGATACATGTTCATGGATAATCCCTGAATGGTTTAGTCAGCGTTCTGTCGCTATAATAACGGAGATCAGTTGGTCCCACACTCAATTGAGGCATCATGGCAGGGGTGCATGGTGGAACAAAACCCATCACCTCAGGGCTGGGAAGTAAGAGAGAGAGAGAGGGAGGGCCCTGGGCCCCACTATCTCCTTCAAGGCATGTTCCCAGTTGCATGAAGACCTCCCACGAAGCCCCACCTCTTAAAGGTCCCACTACCTTCCAATAGCAACACGCTGGGGACCAAGCCTTTAACACATGGGTCCTTGGGAACATTCCAGATTGAAACCGTAGTACTGTACATTCAGTGGGAAACAACAGCAACAACAATGAAACAAATTCCAAGCCCATCAGCCAGGGGCTGGTGAGGTTAAGTCCTGGTAATAAGAACCAGGACTTGCATAGTCCTCCTTATACTATGTACCTAATCAACAGAATGAGGTAGCCCTTTTTGCAGATGAGGAGTGTCGTCAACGATGCTCCCTTGAATTTTAAAAAACGGTTGCAGAACAAACCTTCATAGCATCATCCCACTGTGAAGGAGGCAGCCTTGTCTTGAGTTCTGCACGGACGTTGTCTGGAGGGATTTACACCTGCTGCCCAGGCCGTGCCTCGAGACTCCAAACCTCATGGGTGGCTAGAGAACTTGGTGGAAATCATCTCCCTTCAGAATTTTAGAGATGTTTTTGGTTCTACCGATGGTTCCAAAACCATCTGAATAGGATCCTCTGAGAGAGATCTGAGTCTCCAGGCTAGCTGTTTGTTCCAGGGTCTGAAACATGGAAACTGGGTGCTTTGGTTGCGGTGGGACTCTGTCTCAGTCTCCACTTGTCCTTTAGTTTGGAAAATTCCTTGAATTGTTTGTTTCTTTCCTTTTTCTTTTATTCTTTTCTTTCTTGCTTTTCTTTTTTCTTTTTTTGGTGGTACTGGGAATTGAACCCAGGGACATTCTATCTCTAAGCTACACCTCTGGCCCTATTTTATTTTATTATTTTTAAATTTTGAAACAGAGTCTTGCTAAGTTGTTGAGACTGGTCTTGAACCTGTGATCCTCCTGTCTCACCCTCCCAAGTACTGGGATTATAGGTGTGCGCTGCTACTACACCTGGCTGAATTGTTTCTTTAATGGTTTCCTTCCCTCCATTTTCTTGATTCTTTTCTTCTAAACTTCTATTCAAACTCTGATCAAACTCCTGACCTGGTGGTCCATAGTTTATAAAATCTTTTTTTTCCAACTTTATATCATTTTGTCCTTTGGCTCCACCATCTGAAAGACTTCTCCAGCTTTACTGCTCAGACCTTCTGCTGAGTTTCTCTTTCTTACTGTCATATTTTATGCCCAGAACCCTTCTGGTTCCCTCTGTCATAGCTTCCCCTTGGAGGGCGCTCCTCTACCCTCTCTTTTGTAGCCAGCCTCATCCCTCAACTAGCCTGTGCTGATCTGGTCTCTCTGTCTCTGTCTCTGTCTCTGTCTCTGTCTCTCTCTCTCTCTTTCTCTTCCTCCTCCTCCTCCTCCTCCTTTTTGGTACCAGGAATTGAACCCAGGGGCATTCTACCTCTGAGCTACATCCCTAGCCCTATTTTATTTTGAAACAGGGTCTTGCTAGGTTGTTGAGGGTCTTGCTAAGTTGCTAAGGTTGTCCTCTAACCTGCAATCCTCCTATCTCAGCCTCCCAAGTATTGGGATTACAGGTGTGCACCACTATGCCCAGCCTGTGCTGGTCTCTTTAGGGAGCCTGGCTTCCCAGTGCCAGAATGCCTCACTGGGAGGCTCCAGGGTCCATGTCTTCAGGTTGTTCTTCTTGGGTTGGCTAGATTTTCAGGGAAAGACCCTTGGGGTCCTGCCTGATTGGTGGCCAGAGCCCCTTGGCTGCTCAGAAGGCTAGGGTCTCAACTCTTGGTCTCCTGCTCCCTTGCTGGTCTCTGCCTGTCCCACTTCCCATGACATCTGGGTTCCCAGACCAGGGATCTCTGAACAAACCTCTAAGATCCTGCTGCAGGGACGGAGCTGATGGGTGCAGAACTGGGGAGAGTGTGAGCACCCTGCCAGCTTCTGCTTGGGCACCCAATGCCTCTGCTCCCAGGGCCTCTTGTGGGCTCTGCACGCAGGCCTGGCTGCCCATGCCTCCCACAGTGGCAGCAGCTTCCTCACCATCCCTGGGTCCCTGGCCCTGCAAGCCACGTTGGTGGGAAGTTGGGGGCTGGGCCACTGCTTTTTACCTGGAACCAGCATCGCTTCATGGCTTTTTTTTTTTTTTTTGAGGTATCAGGGATTGAACTCAGGGGCGTTCTACCTCCGCGCTACACCCCCAGCCCTATTTTTTTTTATACTTTATTTTGAAACCGGGTCTCATGAAGTTGCGGAGGGCCTCACTAGGTAGAGAGAGAGAGAGAGAGAGAGAGAGAGAGAGAGAGCTGAGGCTGGCCACGAACCCAGATCCTCCGGTCTCTGCCTCCCAAAGTACTGGGATTACAAGCGTGCGCCACCATGCCCGGTGCTACATGGCTTTTTAAAAGTTCTCTTTAAGTCAGGCATAGTGGCACACACCTATAATTCTAGTACTTGGGAGGCTGAGACAGGAGGATTGCAGGTTTGAGGCCAGCCTCAGCAACTTAGTGAGACCCTCAGCAACTTAGTGAAACCCTGTTTCAAAATAAAAAGTAAAAAGCCAGGCGTGGTGGTACATGCCTGTAATTCCAGTACTTGGGAGGCTGAGATAGGAGGATTGCAGGTTCAAGGCCAGACTCAGCGACTTAGTGAGACCCTATTTCAAAATTAAAAAGGGCTAGGGGTGTAGCTCAGAGGTAGACTGCCCTTGGGTTCAATCCCTAGTATAGAAAAAAAAAGAAAAGAAAAAAGAAATCTTTAAACAAAGAGTCTATTTGTCACATTTTATTAAAGGGGCGTGGCCAGGTACCCAGGTGGGCTGTGAGTCCAGGTGGGCCTGGGCTAGATCCAGACTAGCCGCTTTATAACCTGCATGACCTTGGGCCGCCCCTTGCCTCTCTGAACCCTGCTTCCTTATCTGTTTACAGGGAGTGAAATTCCCACCTGGCAGGGTTGTTGTGGGGCACAGAGGAGATAGTGTGCCATAAAGTGCCCGCTGAGGGCTTGGCACATGGCTGGTGCACAGCGTGAGAGTGGCCTTTGTGTCACTGTTTGTGTAGGTGTCTTATCTGTGAGCGCCTGGGGCGGCTGCGGGGCCATCTCCGTAACTGTCCTGGGCCGGTGGCCTTGGGCTCCGTGGACTCGGCTGCAGGTCTGGGGACGACATATCTGAGCCACAGTCCCAGAGCTCCAGAGCTTCCTTATCTCTGCAGTTCTCTGGGGACTGGCAAGCAGGGGGCTGGGTGGGTCCCCAGGAATGCCATCCATCTCCCCAGCCCCCCGGGGACTTGATCTTCCGCCTGCGATAGGCCACCTGCAGCCTGGAGAGGCTGCCTGCAGGGCTGGGCTGTCAGCATCGGGAGGGGCCGCCTGTCCCGCAAGACCAGGCCTGTGCCGGGAGCCACATCCGGAATTCAGCAGGAGCAGCTTCCTCCCAACCAGCCGTGTCTGCTCTTGTCCAGGAATGTTCCGCTGCCTGCTGAAGCCCAGGGCTCTCCAGGGGCCTTTTTCAGAGTCTCCACTTTGTGACACCAGGTCTAGGAACAGTGATAGTGTCCCCTGCCCAACCCTCGGGAGGATGGCCCCAGCCAGCAGCCCGGAACACCTGGAGGAGAAGCAGCTGGCCACAGGAATGTGGGAAGGCTCGGGATCTTGGCAGGGCTGCCCTGCTGGGGGGACTCTCAGCCCTCGATGGCAGGAAATGGTTGTAGCACCCTCTCCCACTCCAACCAGGCCACCCGGCTGCTGTGAGATCCAGGACCCAATGGTCCAGCACCAGAAGCAGTGTGGGGAGAACTGCCACTTTCAGGGCAGATGGTGGGTCACCCTGAAGAATGTGCCTGCACTGGGGACCTGAGCAGGGGCCACTGGGCGGAGTGCTTGTGGGTCACCAGGTGCCCACGGCCAAGGCTGGTCTGGTGGGCTCCAGGGTGTGGCTCGTCACCCCTGGGTCGCTGTGAGGCTCAGATCTTCTTTCTTCCCTTCTGGTGCCAGGTTCCAGAGAGACTCCCTGGATCCTGGGTGGGCAGTCAGAGGACTGGAGAGAGGCCTGCTGGACACTCAGGGTAGGAACTGTGGGACAGTGGTTCTCAAACTTTGATGCCCCCAGAGCCCAGGGAGGCTGTAGGAAGCTGTGGTTCTGAAGTCCCCGCGCGTCCTGCTGTTGCAGAGGGCTGTGGTGATGGCAGCCGCGCCCTGAGAAGCTGCTCTGAGAAGAGGAGCGCAGGGCATGGGCCCAAGCTCCGCTGTGGCTTTCTCGTCCTGCAAGTAGACAGCAATCTGACTGGGACTTATAGCTCAGATTTGGGCAACTCGCCCCAGGCCCTCCCCTCTCGAAGCTTCAATTTCCCCAGCTCTCACAGAGGCAATCTCTAAGCCCCTTACCCCCTCCCACCCTGGGCACAGCCAGCCCCCGCCCCTGGCTCCGGCTCCCCGCTCTGCTCCACCGGGGCTTCAGCCCGCCCGTGAGCCAGTCCAAGAAGGGGCTGCTCCCCTGCCAGGAGTACCCCTGCCATCTTCCAGCCCCAATGTCCCCGGGTCCCCCAGGTCTGATGCTGAGTCATTAAAGGCTTTTTCAAGGATTCCCAGGTCTCTTGTCTGGAGGAGATCGGGCTCCCAAAGCATGGCCCTCAGCAGCCTTGGCATCGCCAGGCACTCATGAGGAACGCAGATTCCAGGGCGTCCACACCCTCCAGTGATTCTGCATCTGAGTTTGGGGGGCAGAGATTGCTCAGAGGGCTGGGCAAGGCCAGGACGTCAGCGTGCAGGGTGGCGCTGAAGCAGCTGGGTGGGCCAGGTGGAGGGCCAAACTGGGAAGGCCCGGTTTCCATACCTTACTTCTGTGGGCCCTGAGGCCCACCTTGCAAGGCTGGGGAATTGATGCCCTTTTTAAAATTTTTATTTTATTTATTTTTTGGTATTGAGGATTGAACCCAGGAACGTTCTACCTCCAAGCTGCACCATTAGCCTTTTTTATTTTTTATTTTGAAACAGTTTCTTGCTAAGTTGCTGAGGCTGGCCTCGAGCCTGGGATCCTCCCGTTTCAGCCTCCCCAGTACTGAGATTACAGATGTGTTCCCTCACACCTGTCTGATGCCCATTTTACTGATGGGAGAACCACGGCTCCTGGAAATTGTTAACTCCATGTGGCCAGGTGCTAAAATGCGTCAGAGCTGGGCTCAGAACCATGGAGCCGCTGGGAAACTCAGAATTACATAGTAATGAATGTCTCATTTCAATGTTTTTCTAAGATTAGTAGATTGAAATAAACATTTACCTAAATAAAAATTCAAAGTGTCTGTGTGTCAAAAACCCACTGCCAAGGCAAGAAAGCAAATTAAATAGGCGCACGATTTGCAACAATTATAATAAGAAACTGATGTTTCAATTACACAAAGAATTGATGGTTTTTCAAAAGAAGACAGGAGGATTGCAGGTTCAAGGCCAGCCTCAGCAACTTAGTGAGAACCTGTTTCAAAATAAAAAATAAAAAGGGCTGGGGGTGTAGCTTGGTGGTTTAATGCTTCTGGGTTCAATCACCAGTACCAAAAAAATAAAAATAAATAAAAAGAAAAGAAAAGAAAGAAAGAAAATATTGATGTCGCGGGTGTGGTGGCACACGCCTGTAATCCTGGTACTTGGGAGGCTGAGACAGGAGGACGGCAGGTTTGAGGCCAGTCTCAGCAACTTAGCTGTTTTAAAATAAAAAGTAAAAAGGGCTGGGGGTTTCAAAATAAAAATATAAGAAGGGCTTGGGGTGTAGCTGGGAGGTAGAATGTCCGGCCAGTTGCTTACCCCGAAGCTGCTGGCTTACTCTACACAATGGGCATATGGTTCCCTAGGGGGGTCCGGGGAGGTGGAATGAGCTCCTGCAGCCCAGCCCAGAGCATGACGGGTAAACCTCACCCAATGCCCCCAGCTAGCTGATTTTGGTGTTGCTATAACTCTGCATAAATCAGAAAGAAGGCCGTGATCTGTCCAGTCCAAAGAGGATCGAAGCAGCTGTGGGAGTGGGTGTGGATGCACACACACAAGCATGTGAGAAGAATCTAGAAGGAGCAGTCAGCTGTCAACAGTGGTCAGGACAGGGCATGTGCATTTCCTCCTTGCTGCCCACGTCACCGATGCGGGATCATAGTCCTTACTGTGTCTTTCTTATTGGAGTGTAACACACACAGCCACCTGTGCAAACATAGCACATAGACTTGAGTGCACACAAGATGCAGAGCATGTCCAGAACTCCACAAGGCTGCCTGGGGCCCTAGCACCCTGCCTCTGAGCGCTTTTGACCTTCAGGCCCCTCAGTTCCACACCTGTCGGCCCAACTCCTCTGGTTAGTTCTGCCAGTCCTTGAAGGCTCACTGCCCGGCTATCCTCTGCTGACCCCTTTCCCTCAGCGCGGAGTTGTGAGGCTAACCTGTGCTGCACAGATCTGCAGTGTGTTCTCTTCCAGGGGATGGACGGGCACCTCGCCACTCATTGACCTGTAGATGGACATTGACGGTCTCCAGTCTTCGACTCTTAGAGTAAAGCAGATGTGGATACCTCACGCCTGTCCCGGGTAGACCCTGGTTTTCCCAGGAGCAGAGATGCTGGGTCATCAGGAAGTTACCTAAGTGAGTGCAGGCACCCTTACCAGCAACACCTGATTGCTTTTAGATATTTTAAATAGAAAATCTTAGCCAGGCATGGTGGCATATGCCTGTAATCCCCATACATGGGAGGTTAAGGCAGGAGGGTTATAGGCTCAAAGCCAACCTCAGTAATTTAGTGAGATCCTGTTTAAAAATAAATAAATAAATAAATAAATAAATAAATAAGGCTAGGGCTGTAACTTGGAGGTAGAATGCCCCTGGATTCAATACCAAAAAAGAAGAAAGAGAGAGAGAGCGAGACTTAAAGGAAATGTTGGATGGTCATTTCAATGGATGAGAAGAAGTGTTTGGTAAAACTCAGTGTCCACTAATGAACAGATACTTCAGTTGGAGCAAAGGAAACTGGTGACTGGCACAGAACTTACAGCCACATCCTGTGAGAGCTTCCACTGGAGGCCAGGAGCGCGGACCAGTGTCCCCTACCCCTTTCCATTCAGTACCACACAGGTCCAGCTGAAGCTGCAGCAAGAAAAAGAAAATAAGGTGGACAGATGGGAAGGGAAGAAATGAAAGTTTCCATGGTCACGGGGGATAGGATTATGGAAAGCTGAAGAATATCGGGATCAACCATTACAATTAATCAGAGCTAGGAAGCTCAATACAAAAGCCATATCATTAAACCAGCCGTTTTTTGTGAATTCCAGTAACAAACTGAAATTTAGAGATGTCATTCATAAAAGCTTGGGAAAAGGAACCACATGGGAAAACAAAAAATGTGTAAGATTTTTGTAGAGGAAGCTGATCTAAAAACGTTGCGAGACACTGGAGAAGACCCAGGTCAATGGTAGCAAGAGGCTGAGCTCTGAGAGGCCCTGTGGTCAGATGTGAGCTCTCCACAAAGGGATCCATAGGTTGCAGACATCCCCAGCCACATTTCTAGGGTGTGTGTGTGTGTGGGTGTGTGTGTGTGTGTGTGTGTGTGTGTGTGACAGCAAAGCAATTCTCAAATTTGTGTGGAAGGGCGAAGAGCTGAGAACAGCCAAGCGGCTCCTGAAGTCAGGGACAAGAAGGGTTGCTGGTCTCGGCAGAGGGGAAGGCTTCTGATAAGGCCACTGCTGTCCCAGCCAGGTGACACAAGGCAGGGGTGGGACAGAGCAGTGAAGCAGACAGCGGGAACTCAGAGACCAGCCACGTGGTGGACATGCAGTCAGGACGAACAGGAAACGGGACAGCTTTCCAGTAAGTAACTCAGGGACTTCAGTATCCACACAGAAAGAGACCAGCGTGGCTTTACTTTACACCCTGTATACATTCTGAAATGTGAAGCAAAACTCTAGTTGCAGAAGAGAGACATATTTACTCATTTATTTCTGGTACTGGGGATTAAACCAGGGACATTCTATCTCTCAGCTGCACCCTCAGCCCCCACCCTCCTTTTTGTGGTACTGGGGATTGAACCCAGCCCTATTTTATTTTTTAATTGTGAAACACGTCTAAGTTACCACACATGGGCTTTGAGCCTGTGATTCTCCTATCTCAGCCTCCCAAGTACTGGGGTACAGGCATGCTGCTGTGACTGGCTGTAAAAGTGAATTTAGAGAGATATTTTTGTGACTTTGAGTTGGGGCTGGGTTTCTCTTCCTCCTCCTCCTCCTCCTCCTCCTCCTCCTCCTCCTCCTCCTCCTGTACTGGCAATTGAACACAGGGGCATTCTACCTCCAAGCTACTGAGGGTAGATTTCTTAAACAAGCTACAAAATTAATAGTCATAAAAGTGAAGATCGATAAATCCTAATACATTAAAAGTAAGAAACTTGATTACATTAAAAACCACCAATCCAGGCATGGTGGTGCAGACCTGTAATCCCAGTATTTGGGAGGCTGAGACAGGAGGATCTCAGGTTCAAGGCAAGTGCACAGTAATTTAGTGAGACCCCATTTCAAAATAAAAAGGGTTGGGGATGTAGCTTGGAGGTATAACTCTCTGGATTCAATCACTAGTTACAGACACACACACATAAACTATAAAAGGATTGTAAGGACAAACCACAAATTAGAAGGAGATTTGCCTAAGTATTCAGCCAAATTCAGCCAAGCAAGAGGTCCCACTCATGCAAGGATCTTGGTAGGAGTCAAGGTGGCAGAGCACCTGACCTTGTCCAGAACAGGTGCTGACCACCAAAGGGGAGGCCCAGCATGGCCAAACGCTCAGCCTTCTGAGGGCTGGGAAGAGGCAAGCAGAATCCATAGCTGAGACCCTCATCTACCTGTATGTTGGCCAAAGTTTAAAAGTCTGACCAAGCCAGGAGCAGTGGTGCATGTCTGTAATCCCAATACTTGGGAGGCTGAGACAGGAGGATATGTTTGAGGCCAGTGCATGGTAACTTAGTGAAACCCTGTTCCAAAAATTTTTAAAAAGAGGGACTGGGGGTGCGGCTCAGTTTGTAGAATGCCCCTAGGTTAAATTCCCAGTACCACCAACACAACAATAAAAATCTGACTGCAGCACAGGCCGGCAAGCACAGCGCTTGGCACTGATGGTCTGGGGGTGCTGGGCTGCAGCCTCTCCTCTGTCTTAAGACATTCCTGTATGGCAGACTCAGGGACTTGTGGGAATGTTCATGGCACTGTTATTCATAAAGAAAAAAGGGGCCGGGCGTGGTGGCGCACGCTTATAATCCCAGTGCTTGGAAGGCTGAGACAGGAGGATGGCAGGTTTGAGGACAGCCTCAGCAAGTAGTGAGACTCAAAGCAACCAAGTGAGACCCTGTTTCAAAATAAAAATAAAATAGGGCTGGGGGTGTAGCTTGGAGGTAGAATGTCCCTGGGTTCAATACCCAGTGCCACAAAAAAAAAAAAAGAAAGAAAAGAAAAAAGGGGAACATCCCAAAAGTATGCTCATAGCGGAGGAGTGAGAGTAGCACATCTGCACGCATCGGCTAAGACACTGGCACGGAGTGGGGTGGGGGAGGGTTGGTGGGCAATGTAGAGAGATGTGGGAGGCATGATTTCTTTATTAAAAGTTAAGAAACAGCAAAGAAGCTGGGCGTGGTGGTGCACATCTATAATTCCAGTACTTGGGATGCTGAGACAGGAAGATAGCATGTTCAAGACCAGCCTCAGCATCTCAGCTAGACCCTGTTTCAAAATAAAAAATAAAAAAGGCTGGGGGTGTAGTTAGGAGTTAGAATGCCCTGGGTCCAATCCCCAGTACCAAAAAAAGGGGGGAGAGAGGGTTGGGGTGTAGCTTGAAAGTAGAATGCTCCTGGTTTCAATCCCTGGTAAATAAATAAATAAATAAATAAATAAACAAACAAACAAACAAACATATATTTTTAGAAAAGAAGCAGCAAAATTAAACATACACAGTGAGACACACATGCTGTAGCCAGGTAGGACATGGCTGGACCAGGAGCTAAGGAGAGGCAGGCACTGTACGGAGGGGGCGGGGCTTGCGTGGGGCCGCTGATAAAGCTGTTCCCTTCAAGGGATGTGCAAACTCTGCTCATGGTCTGGCTCTCTGCTGTGGGCCTGGTGCATTTCACAAGCTTTAGGAAACTCAACTTTATTATTATTATTATTATTATTATCATTATTATTATTATTTGGTACTGGGGATGGAACCCAGGGGCATTCTACCTCTGAGCTACACCCCCAGCCCTTTTTACTTTTTATTTTGAAACAGGGTCTTGCTAAGTTGCTGAGGCTGGCCTCAATCCTGCAATGCTTCTGTCTCAGCCTCCAAAGTATTGGGATTATAGGTACCTGCCACTGTGCCCAGCTCAACTTTTTTTTTTTTTTTGTGTGGTACCGGGGGATTGAACCCAGGGGCATTCTACCTCCGGGCTACACCCCCAGCCCTACTTTTATTCTTTATTTTGAAACAGGGTCTCACTAAGTTGCAGAGGGCCTCACTAAGTAGCTGAGGCTGGCCGCGAACCCCAGATCCTCCGGTCTCAGCTTCCTAAGTACTGGGATTACAAGCGTGCGCCGCCACACCCAGTCCCAGCTCAACTTTAAGACAGAAAGGAAGTGGGTCTGCTTTGAGCTGGTATTGGGATGCCTGGAGCACCCACCTCCTCTGGCTTCACGGGGTTCACCTGTTTCCGCCCCCACTGTTGGCTAGCCCTGTCCCTTCCCAGGAGCCCTCTCTCCTATGGTTGAACTCCCCGAATCCCTCCCTCCTTCCCTATGTGGTTTTCCATTGACTTTGGCGGTGGCACACAGGCAAGCCGGCTGCCTCAAATCCCTTTGCAAGTGGCCAGGGTCTGAGTAAACAGGCTGCCCAGGGCTGTTGGTAGGTGCCTAGCTGGGCCCAGCAGAGCGGGCAGACCTGCCTAGGAAGTGGCCGTGGCCACCCCCACCTGGGCTCCTTCCTGAGACCTCCTGGGAGGACAGCCCCCACCTGCAGGGATGCACTGGGCCCCAACTTGGAGATGCCAAGAAAATACACTGAGCCAGCCTGGGCTTTGCGCCAAGCCCCAGAATGGGCTGGCTTCCTAGGGTCTGGGCTCACCTGCCACGGGATGGGGCAGACCCCTCTGGTCAGGGGCAAGGACGAGGGCAGAAGATGGGGGGCTGTGGGCAGGGGTACTCTGGGTGTGGACACTTTTTGGCATTTTATCCCAAGAAAAAGTGCTTAACATCCAGGGGAAACACAGCTCTTAGAGGACTTTGAAAAATGCTCTCAGGGAGGTACTAGGTGTGGGGCAGAGCGTTGCTCTGGGCAGGGCAGGCCGAAGGTGCTAGGTTCCAGCCACCACTGCTTGTTGGGTGACCTTACATGGGTTCTACACCTCTCTGGGACTTAGCATTCTATCTGTACAAGGAGAGGGTCTAACTCCTTCCTTAAGTCCCTCTGGGGTAGAATCCTCTGACATGGGCATCTGTGGGGCAGGAGGACCAGGATGTATTCTTCCCCTCCTGTGGCTGGGATGCCATCAAAGCAGGAACCATGACTTCAACTGAGGCCCTGCAGGACAGCTGGCCCAAGGAGAGATGCAGCGCCCTTCCACTTCAGAAGACATGTACGATCTACACACAAGTGTAAATTGAGGTGTGCCAGGGAAGGACCCTCGGGGAGCCCCTGGAGGAGGCAGGGTGGGAGTCTGGGGTGGGGCTTGGCCTCCCTCTTTAGGCACAGTCTGGAGTTCTGGGGCATGTGTGGAGGGTGCTCCCAAGGGCAGGGCACAGGGGAAGGGTCTCTCTTCTCTTGGGGCCTCTCTGAGCTGGGCTTCTAGTTAACCTTTGAGGCCTCATATTGTACCCCCTGACCCACTGGCAAAGCTTCATAGTTCAAACTCCAAAAATGTTGAAAAGGGTCCAAGTTATTGTTATGGTTTGGATTTTAATACCCCCTCCCCAAGCCTCATGTGTGGGCCATGCAGCCAGGCTGGAAGGTGGGGCATGGCAGGAGGGGGCTCTCTCTCTCTGCTCCCACTGCCACGAGCTGAGCAGCATTCTTCCTCTTCCACCATATCCTAAAGCCCTGTCACTAAGTCGTTCTGCTGTCGCGAGCCAGCTGACTATGGACTGACCTCTGAAACCTCTGAAATCATGAGTCCTAAATAAACCTTTATTCTTCTAAGTTGTGCTTGTCAGGTATTTTGGTCACAGTTATTTACTGCTGTGTAACAAATCACCCCAAACTTAGTGGCTTAGAAGGACAATTATCTCTCATGGCTTCTGTGGGTCATGAATTTGGGGTGGCTCAGTTGGGGATTTCTGCTCAGGGGTAGAGAGTGAGTCTGCTGCCTTTGGGAGGCTAAGCTGGGGCTGGGGCTGGGGCAGGGGCACAGTGCAGGGAGGCTCCTATGTCGGCTGAACAGTTGGTTCCTGTTCTGGGCAGCTTGAGCACCCTTACATCATGGCAGCCTCCACAGGGTGGGCAATCCAAGGGACCTTACAGTTGCACACCATGACCTCCCACATCATCATGGGAGGTGCCCACAGCAGAGTGTGGACACAGAAGGCCAGGGTCACAGAGGACCCTGCAGGGTCTGATTAACGTAAAATTAACTGGCCTTATGGAGGGAGAGACCAGAATTACAAAGTGTGCCCTGGTTCAGCTGTCAGACCCATCAGTTGTTTCAGTCCCCACTCGGCCTCTATTCTCAGGGCGTCCTCTTCCAAGACGGGAGCAGGCGGGCAGCCTGCTAAGCATTCTTCTTTCGTTGGCAGGGAGCAGCAGAGGCTGTGGGGTCTCTGGAGGGGCTTCATGTGGACCAGGGCTCAGGCGCCTTCTCTGCTGGAGATTCTGCTCCACGACTCTGTCTCCAAGCTGGCAGGATTCCTATGTAGATAGCTGGGAGGGGACCAGAGATGGTGTTAGCACACTGCTCAGCATGGCCAGCTGCCTGAGGTGAGCTCCCTTTGCTCCCAGGGCTCCTGGGGTCTAGGCAGATGGGGCCCATCTCATGCAGAGTCCCAGGGCCCACCAGTGGGGACTGGAGGGAGTAAAAAAGAGCCAACTGGGAGGGTAGTGGTTGGAAATGGATCTAGATTGATTTGGGAGGGTTTCTTGTGCTGCAGTGTGTGGCCCTGGTTCTCAGACCTTTTGCCAATTGACTTTGAATCTCTACACCGGAGAAGGGCTTGGAAGTTGAGAGCAGTGGGGATGCTGCCAGGAGAACCCAGATTCCAGGGCTGGGTGGATCCAGGGCCGCTTCCTCTCAGTCTCTGACACCAGAGCAAGGCCCGTACCTGCTCCCTGGTCTGCAGATCCTGGTGCCATTCCACCACGCCTGCTAAGCCAGATGGAGAGAAACCGGGAGGAACACCTGCCCGGCTCCCATCATTAATCCAGGTTAAGAAGGGACAGAGCTGGGCGTGGCAGCACACACCTGTAATCCCAGTATTTGGAAGGCTGAGACAGGAGGATCACAGGTTCCAGACCAGCCTCAGGACCCTGTTTCAAAATAAGAAATAAAAAGGGCTGGGGGTGTAGCTCAGAGGTAGAATGCCCCTGGGTTCAATTCCCAGAACCAAATAAGAGAAAGGGTAGGGGGGAGGGGAGAGGAGGAGAGGATGAAGGAGGAGGAGAAGGAAAAGGAGGAGGAGG